>JAOYMZ010000431.1:0-25701 GCA_025802335.1 Pinguicula primuliflora | reverse complement strand
AACCCAACACATTCTCGTGCAATCATCAACAAATAATTGGAAATATCGAAAACCTCCTCCTCCAACTATCGGGGAAGGCCCCCACACATCAGAATGAATGAGCTCAAAAGAATTTCGAACGACTTGAACTAAGAGGAAAAGATGTATGATGAACCTTAGCACGAGAGCAAGAATCACAATGAATAGAAAAATATGAAAGTTTAGGGAATAGTGTTCGGAGATAACCATCAGAAGAATGACCAAGTCTGCGATACCATAACCATCCCATGCGATCTGTAGTCTGACTAGTAAGTGTATGGCCTGGAAATGCGACTTCATCAACAAAGTACAGTCCCCCCCCCCTTTTCAGTAGCACGCCCAATGATTTCCTTCGTCCAAATATCATGCAGAACACAAAATGATAGATACATTAACACAGTGCAGTTTAATTCTTTCGTAACATGACTGATAGACAGCAATTAATGTGAAAGAGCTGGCACGAGAAGACAATTAGACAGTCTTAAAGATGGGGTTATCTCAATCGATTCCGCTCTCTTGACTGGGAGTGCCTCTCCATTTGCTGATTGAATGAGCTGCTTTTGAGGCTTCAGACTAGTCACCAAATCTGCAGCATCATAGGTGATTGTATCCGTTGCTCCAAAATCAAAAATCCAATTAAAATTTTTTCCATCACTCTCAGAACAAACATTATTATATAATAAATGCTTGTCGAAATTTTCGAAACATCCCAAAAGAAAAAATTGAGCTCCATTAATAATAGAGGCATATGATGGTAATTTTCCCTTCCTCATATTTTTCACTTTAGACCCAAGGATATCTCTCTTCTTCATCCCGTACGCAACCTCTTCTTTTTCCCTATTTTCCACTTTAGAGACAAATTTCTCTTTCGTTCAACACTCCCAAGTCTTTCTTCCCCCTTCTTCCTCTTATTTCCCACTTTAGAGAGAAAATTGTCTCTCTCCTTCAACACTCCAGATCTGGAGTTTCGTCTGCTAAAATATTTAGACCCACGAAGTCTCTGTTCTCCGGCGATGTGGGCGTCAGGCCGTCGCCTCCTGACGTCAGTTTCTGTGAGTTCCTCTTCTCTGTATCTTTTCTCACCGGCGCTGCCATGCCTGAGCACCACACTGCCGTGATTTTGCTGTGGGAGATTTTCTCCTCTCTGGTTATCTGTCATCCCGTTCCAGAGGGATGGTTTGGGTAACAGTCCCTCCATTTCTAAGCGGCTATCCTGGTTGTGTAGCAGTTTTTGGCCGACGAATTTGCTGGAAGACGGGTCACACTCATCTGGGTTTTGAATCTCACGTTTGATTCCAGCAACAAACTTCATAACCTCTTGCATAATTTGTGAATTGTTGCTTTTGCGAGCGTGACTCCTTTCCATCTTTTTTGAGAATAATTAGTTGGAAGGTGATGACGATAACTCAGGAACAACCCGCTCTGATACCACGTTATGAATTTTTTTCTAGTGCAGATCTTATGGTGTCGAATTTTGCCTTATGGTGCCGAAATTTATTATTGACCGTTGGATCTGTGCTTCAATGGCCGAGATCATTTCACTTAAGTTTTTAAGTGAAATAATCTCGGCCGTTGAAATACACATCCAACGGCCAATAATAGATTTCGGCACCATAATGAGTGTTCGTCACCATAAGGTCTGCAACAGAAAAAAATTCGCGGGGCAACTGCTCTTTTAAAATCACAGGACTTAAAATGACTGTTGGGCTAAAGTGATTAGAGGGTGTAAATTGCATTTCAAAAATGATACATTTACATAAATAAAATGATAAATATGTAAAATAAAAATAAAATTCGAATATTTATTTTAAATGGGATGATGATGGGGCATAAAATTTGCCCGCCATGGGTGGGTTGAAAAATTTCCATGATAAGCATGAAGCAACGAGCAATGTTCTTCTCCTGAACACTATGGTACAAGACAACATTTTAGAATATTGTAATCACTTACTTTCATAATTAAAATAATTAATAGAAAACTTATATATAAAAAATCAAAAGATATATGCTCAGCTTAGTTCCAGTATGATGGAATACAAAAGAATTTCGACATGATATATCATATAAGGATTTTGATGGCACATGAAGTTGTCGTAAAATGACATGATATGGGATTTTGATCTACTACATATAAGTTTCTACAATAGACAATGATAATAATTTAACAAAGTATTTTAAAAGTCTCGCTTAGGCGGTGGCGCTAGGTGGTTAGTGGCCGTCCCGACCAAGGCATGGGCGCCAAATCATCTTCATCTACCTAGGCCGTCATATACTTAACCATGAAAAAAAATTTAAAAATTAAATTAATATATAAATTTAAATTGTAAATTTTATTCATTGGCCTAAGCCTGTATGTAAACCTACAAATTAAACTAAAAATAAATGTAAGCCTACAACTATAACAATTGTAAATGTTTAGTCTATTCAATAAAAATAAGAAGTACCTAGACAATAAACTAGAAAAAAGAGAGATAAAAAGTTATCTGGTAAAGAAATTTATTTAAACTCTATTAACTTTTATATTTTACTTAAATGTTTAATGATTTCTTGTGTACTATTAAAAATCTTAAATGTTTAATGATTTCTCGTGTACGTACTATTAAAGATCGACTTCAAGTAATGTTTAATTGGTACCGTGAGATTGATAGATAACCGCCAATGAAGTCTAATTTTGTTTATGATGGTTTTGATGATCAATTTCATTTATGTATTTTTTACAATAATTTTTTATGTATAAAGTTTGTTTAATGTAATATTTAGAAGATGAAGCTTTTGAGTTAATACGCACTTCTTATTACAGATTAATATGCCAAAAATGAAGATTAACTTGCGAGCATTATTTTACTTTGTTAAACTCATCCAAAATTATTATTATTTAATTATTATGCATTTTGACATTTATTTCATTTTTTAGAAACATCATTTTTATTATTAATATTTAAATATTTTTTAAATTAATTATTATTTAAAAAATAAAAATTAGCTTGGCGGCATGGGCAATCATTGTCACGATTAGTTATATAACATCAAAGTAAAATGGGTGTGACACCAAATTTTTTTCTGAACCGGACCTTATATAATATATACCGGATTAGTTGCCGGATGAGGGAAAATGGTCGGAAACAGACTGACAAAAGAAGAAGAAACGATTGCGACTACAATGATGATGGAAAATCAACCCAAAAACGAGTTGCGATTGCCAATCGTATTTGTTTTGATCATGCTCACCCACAGTTGTCTCCTTCAAGGAGGAGCAGGAGAAAACAGCCAGACCGGTGCCGGAAAACGAGGACAATTGCTCGAAAAACCTTCGTAATCGTTTTTTCTTCTTTTGTCAGTCTGTTTCCGGCCGTTTTCCGGCCATTTTTCCCCGTCCGGCACCTAATCCGACACATAAGGTCCAGCTCTGGAAAATTTCTGGGTGTGACACACGTCAGAATGAAAAAAAAGGGTGTACAGAGAAATCATATTTATGCAGTGATGTTAAAATGATATCATTTCGTACGTGTGCGTGAATCAGTGCAAAAGTGTTAAACAAACGCGCTACCGTCTGCCACACCAATTTCATTGGACACCTTACCTTGCATACTATTCAGTAAGGTATTCGATCCCTTTAGAACACGAACATTGAAGTAAAAAGGATGAGAGAATAGCAGTAAAAGCCGCAAGCGACTTTAGTTGATTGTCATAACCTTCCTTTTCCCGCCACTTCCCGTCGGTTGCAGCTTCTGAAAAAAGACGAATAGAAGTTCTCTTCCTGCTAACATTCAATCGGTGTCGGACCGTGTGTATTGTCGAAGAAGAGAAGGAAAGATGTTGTGGGTAGATAAGTACCGCCCTAAAACCCTAGATAAAGTCCTGGTCCATCAGGAAATTGCGCAGAATCTCAAGAAACTGGTAACTATTGTAAATTGTGTCGTGTTTTGAGAAAAGTTTCGAAATTTGTTCCTTTCTTAATATTAATTTCACGTTGTGCTTTATCGAAAGGTGACGGAGCAGGATTGCCCCCATTTGCTGTTCTACGGGCCATCTGGGTCGGGTAAGAAAACCCTAATTATGGCACTTCTCAGACAAGTGTTTGGGGCCAGTGCTGATAAGGTACGATTTAGCTATGTTATGGGAGTTCTTGCTCAGTAATTCAGCGGTGTGGTTTGATGATGTAGATTACAGATGAGGAACTTGCGTGTGGCATTCTCTATTTTTTCACTTTACCCATAATAGTAAAAGAGAGCAAAAGCACATTGCTTTGCTTACATTATCTATTTATTCAATATTGCAATTTTTTACCAACACTGTCATGAATGATCTCAATTTGATCTGCCCGATGATTTTGCATAAAAAGAGAAATATTGATATGTAGAGAGTTGATAGGACCTTTTCATGTCTTTATTATTTTGTGTTTTAACTGAATAAATTGGCCCTTAGTTTGTCCATGATAATACAAGTGAGTTTAACGAAATTGTCATATTGCAAGTTATAACTATGATCCTTTGGCGGAGGCTACTCTAATTTGACAGTATATATGTCTATACGCTAAATTACAGGTGAAATTGGAAAACAAGAACTGGAAAGTTGATGTGAGTAGTCAAATCTATTTGGAACTTTGCATTTGATGTTTCTAAAATTCATCTTCTTATTGACTTATCGAAGAGGGTTCACTTTTACTATAAGCTGAACTATGTTTCCAGGCTGGCAGTAGAACTATTGATGTAGAGCTCACGACGCTATCAGGAACACATCACATTGAGCTGAATCCTAGTGATGCAGGATTTCAGGATCGATACGTGGTTCAAGAGATAATCAAGGAAATGGCAAAGAACAGACCTCTTGACATTAAGGGGAAGAAAGGTTATAAAGGTATCTCAGTAATTAATCACTCATAATTTGAAATACGGCAATTTTTGCAGGCTCTTGTTTACGGGCTTGTATTTACTTTCTTCATATGTAAAATTTAAAAATAATTACTTAGTTAAATGTAGAATGAAACTAGATTCAATTTTCTTGGGTCATTTCCTCCTTGACAGATTCCTATGGAACTTGATATTTCTACTACATGTTCTCCCCATGACAGATTTGGGAGGAACTTCATCTCTATTTATCTTTTATGATATGTTCCATTGTTTCCAACTAATCAGTGATATGTTAGTTGCGTATCAGTCATAATTTTGAATGAGGTTGACAAACTCTCAAGGGAAGCCCAGCACTCTCTTCGAAGAACAATGGAGAAGTATAGTGCTTCTTGTCGGCTCATTCTGTGCTGTAACAGCTCCTCCAAGGTTACTGAAGCTGTCCGTTCTCGTTGTTTAAATATGCGAATAAATGCACCTTCAGAGGAAGATGTAAGATTCCTTTGTCACCTCTGCTGTTATGTCTACTGTTCTTTCCTTGTATTGATCATACGTGCTTTACATATCTTAGATTGTGAATGTGCTGGAATTTATTGGCAAGAAAGAAGTATTGCAACTTCCACCTGGATTCGCTGGCCGGATAGCAAAGCAATCTGATCGGAGTTTAAGAAGAGCAATATTATTATTTGAAACTTGTCGTGTCCAACAGTTGAGTGTTAATGTTTCGGTTTGTGATGATTAGAAATCTTAATCAATTGTAGCTTCTTTATACATTGATCATATCTACTTTTTTATGGCTATAAGCTAAATGTGTCCATTATTGTTTAGGTACCCTTTTACTGCCAATCAAGTTATTCCGCCAATGGATTGGGAGGAATATATATCTGAAATTGCTTCAAGCATATTAAAGGAGCAGACTCCCAAAAGGTCTTGAGATTCCTTGATTTCATAGTGTGTAAAAAAAATTCATATTGTGTCTCATTAAGTTCCTTGCACTCCTAGGGCTCTGGTACTCCGATTATGGAATGTGTCGATATAGGAATGTTATGGCAATTGGTATATGATAAAAAAAAATGTTTGGCATGCTAATCCATCCTAACAAGCCAGGTGATCATAATTCGACATTTGCTGGTTTCATTTCAACAGCCCTTCATCTGAAAGTTCCTTCTTAGTCCTTGTACTTATTTAACATTTGTCATAATCGTGATGAGAAAAACTCATTGAGCTGTGAAAAAGAACCCAGTGTCATGCTACCCATGTCAAGATTTGTATGTGAAGAAATCCTAAGTGAGGTGATTATTACATCATTTTGACTGAATAGAGGAGAGAACTTTTAAGCGTAACTCTCATAATTCTGGAGTGGCTTTCAGCATATTTGTTACTGTTGTCAATCCTGTTGAAAGATATACGATATTTTGGTATAGGTTGTTTGAAGTTCGAGGAAAGCTGTACGAGCTACTTACAAATTGCATTCCTCCAGAAATGATTTTAAAGGTTCTCCTTTGTTTCACAATGTCAACATACAACTCAAGTTAAAGGTGTATATATATTTTTTTTGACAAGTAAAAGGAGTATATATATGTTCAAGTACTTCATCTTTCTATTGCAGAGACTGATGTATGAACTATTGAAGAGATTGGATTCCGAACTTAAGCATGAGATCGCTCACTGGGCTGCATATTATGTAAGTTTATGGCTACACCTCATCATTCCATGCCATTATGTACTACGTGGAATATCATGGTATCTGGCAAGTGCTATTTCATCTGCATGTTTTTAATTGCCACTGACTTAATCCATCATTAAGGTTTCTTATTTTAGTGGCAGCTGACATGTACCCATAGGCCCTGTTTAGTAGACAGGATATAGTGGGATTTTGAAAAATTATCTCACTATATGTTGTGTTTAGTAACCACGACAGCTTGAGAAAAATTTTCCCGGGTCAAATGGGTTGACCTGGAAAAAAAGTAGATTTTGATGAATTAAGTTTCCTTTCTAAACCTATGCTATTTGGGGGATAATTGGCTTTTTTTTAGTTAATCATACACCCCTAAAATCCTATATAATACTTCGTACTAAACGCGGGATATCTTTTCTGATCCCACTAAATCTCATCCCACTATATCTCACTCATCCCTACTACTAAACCTACCCATAGTGTCTGCAGCTAAATGCTACAAATATACAACTCCTCACTTTTTCTCTCCATTTAATGCATCGCGAATTAGCTTTTAGTTCTATGAATGGTGCTTATTCTCTAGAATAGGCTTGTTATTGTCCATGCCTATCTCAAGTATGCTAGGAACTATTGCAGTTAACTGTCTAGGAAACCAATGCTAGTTTTGGTACCATTGAATTCTCCAGATCTACTACAACTATAGAACTACGCGTACAATTAAAGATTAACAATGGAGGTGAATAATTTTTTCAGGAGCACAGGCTACGTCTCGGGCAGAAAGCAATATTTCATCTTGAAGGTATGTGATGCAAATATCTTTAAGTTGTTCTGAGTCGTGTTTTATGGCATATGTTCATGCAGCAATAAATATGAACCGTCAACCGACAGCGTTGCTGTTCAAACATGATGTCTGAAATTTTGTTGTTTTCACCGTGATCAATTTCGCAGCTTTTGTGGCCAAGTTTATGAGCGTCTATAAGGGTTTCCTCATCGAGACGTTTGGATGAAGTTTGTGAAAGTACAACGCGAGAGATTATTTTGTTTCCTCCTGGAAAGTAACAAGGATGTGCAAAGATGTTAGCGCTTTGTTTATTTAGAGGTTTCAATATAAAGAGGAATGCATCTTCCGATTTGTTTGCATTCTCCTTTTATCCGTTTCATGCTAATGTATCTTCCTTGTGGGTTCACTCCGTGGCTAATGTCTTTTGAGGCAAAAGCTGAGATTACCAAAATGATAAATGGTTTCCCTGAATTGATGGTAAGTATAGTTATCAAAATTATAGAATTCACGATTCGAATTCTACGATTCAATTTTATGAATTCTTTATGCTCATTAGTTGTTTGAATTTTACGGTTCAGGATTTAAATCTCACGATTTACCATCGATATTAAATTTTAAGAATTATTTATTTATAATATTATAATATTTTTATTACAAAATATTTATTTTAATATATTTTAAATAATAATTGAATCTTCACGGTTCACGATTTGATTTAATTCGATTTACAATTCAAAAATTGATTATTATGATTCACGATTCGAATCCTAATTTGACAACTATAATGGTAAGCATTAACCTAACTGATCCATGCACATTAGAGAGGAAAAACCAATGAGCCTCTGAAGTCTGTCAATACTCTTTGCTTGCATATTCATTGTCGCACTTGCAGCTTATACAAAAATGAAACAACTTTTTTGCAAACTTCTTCCTTTTTTTGGTAGGTTTTTTAAACTTCTTTTACTGTTGAAAGGAAATGGAGGATGTTATACATAATCTTCAGAATAAATCCAACTTCTATAGCTAAACCACATGGTATGCACTTGACGGATCTCGGGTGTGTGCCGTGGTGCACACTATGCAGTACCCATGTGGCACTGCAAGATTGATGCGGCAGGTTAGTCGGTGTTCAACACCTTTACACGGACCTGTTGACCGGTCAATCCTGCCACTGTACATAACTCACTGCATAGTCCCCTCTTCTGCACTTTGACATTCAGAATGTCTACAGAGCTCAACCATTGTAGAGCTAAAACATCCTCAGGTTATCTATGAACATCATTATCCGTGATCTACCAAATATCCCTTGGATCCATATGAGGATTCAACTCACGTATGCCGCCATCATAACGTTTTCAATCCCAACAAAGAGTTACCAAAAGTTTCTTGGCAAGAGCGTTGGCATAAAACCTGTTTCTTCCTCCTCGGGCACATGCCATAGTCTGCTGCTCTTATGAATTCTCCATTTGATCTCAGGAACCTTCCTCAAGATTGTCTGCCATGTCATTTGAACTGCATCATTCTCTTGAGATGGATGGTGAAACTCAAAGAAATGATCAGCTTGTTTCAGCCTTGTCCACATCCACGTCCACTCATCTTTACCCGTGTTCCTCATCAAATTGATTAGGAATTTTTCTTTGAGAGCCTCTGAAAATGGGATGAAAATGCAGAACTCGGAGTAATCAAGAATATCTTCAAATGGAAGCTCAATTTCATCACTTATTATAATATGATAGGAACAGAATGGCTGGCTATAGCATCAAAGAGACGATTCGATGAAGGAACATTGCAGGCCAAAGCTTCAATCTAGCATCTAAAAGGCAATTAGGATGATTAGCAACAATTACATGATGTTTCCCCCCGGACCTCTTCCATGCCTCTTGAGATGTCAAAAAGGTAACCAACTTTTCCTGTAATAAATCATTTACACTCCTGTTGTTTCTTTTTTGATCCATGCCTATTGAAGCTTATTGATGCAAAGAAAGACATCAGCTTCATGAGGATTCCTTACTCTAATTGCACTCAGTCCAGTCATATTCTTCGAGATGTCCGAGCTTAAGAGATCCAAGGTAAGCCAGTATCCTATCCTATACTATGCAACAAGTTCAAACCACCAGCATAATCTGGAACCTCAGTATGAATATCGGGCCAGAAACTACCCCCCTCACCTCGCCACCCCATTAGGCCAAAGTGAAACTGTGGGGGTAAATCATACATGAAAACCTTGAGAATTTGATCTTTAGTAGCCTTCGTTCAAGAAAGTGATTGCTTAGGCCGCTTAGGTGCAACTAGGCGCTACGATATCACCCTTCACTTTGTCTGAATTCCAGCTTAGTCCCCCTAAACGCTGAACAGCCCGTGACCGTCTATTGTCTACGTAGCGCTTTCTCGAACACTGTTAGTACCACATTTTCAAGAATACATACTGGGTTGGTTGTTTTCTACCCACAAGTAGGATAAATCCAGATTTGCATGTTGTCATTGATAGAAGCTGGGAGTTGGGCAAAGTACAAGGGGGAAATGACGGCCCGTTGATCTTTCCAACAGAACCCGAAATAACATCAGCATTACACATGCCATCAAGGACAAAAAAAACAGAAATCCACGAGAAAGAAGACCCATTTTTGACATGATAACACCAAAGAAACATCACAATTATCACTAATACCATAATAAAAGACTTTGGATTAAAAAAAGTCCTAATAATGTCGGATGGGAGAGAAAACATAGCAACTTCGTGAAGTCATCCCAGATCAGGTCTTCTGGCAGCTTGATATGAAGAATCGGATATTATACTTAAATCTTATTATAGTAATTTTTGCTTAGTTGAGTTACTGGACTTACGATCAAATTCGTAATTATTTTATTTTGACTGGGAGAGAGCAACGGGGAATAATATATGAAATCTTTAGTAGTATGTATCCTCAAAGCATAAATAGAAGACATAGGTACTCTCGAACAAAGTTAGAACTGGAATTGCATCTCAGCTGTGTAGCCAAGGGCATCAAGGTGACCGGCCATGGCCTTGTTCATTGGAGGCGGGCCGCATCTCAAAATCTGCAACAACCCGAGAGTGAACTAACTTTGTGTTTGAAACTTATCTGAGTTCATTAGTGATTTTTATGTAGCTGAATAGGAACCTGGATATCAGAGGCTGGTGGAGGGCAGTGAGTCTGAATCATTTCCTTTGAGATGAAACCAACACCACCGTCCCATACTTCTGGAGGCTGCAGAATGTATTGTAGCAACAGAGTTGAATCATGCATTCTAAGAAGTTCAAGATGAAAAATAATGTGATATGGGCCTCTACTCACGAGGAATGCTACCACGCACCCAAAACACACCCATGCCTTATGAGCACACACACTAATGTGTGTGCATATGTATTGGGTGTGTTTTGGGTGCCAAATGTGGGTGCCTTATAGCATTTCACTCTACTCAACGTGTATAAAAAAAGACTACAACTCCTTTTCAGAAAAGTACAAGAATGAAAAAACTTGTCCCCGTTCAGGTGTGGTGTTGAATTTATATCTAACTTCAACATATTGCAAGTTCAAACAGTGATGATTGAAGCAATCACTACATGAATTAGCCAGAATGCGCCTCCGGCAAGAATATGATATCAAGAACTTGCCTGATTGAGTACATGGTAAACTGTGAACCGACCGGGGTAGCTCTTAGCAAGACTATCTAATTCCACCTGTAAATAGAAAATGAAAGCAAGAAAAAAAAAGGATTCAGAATCTGATGCAAATTTGAGTCTGCATTTCCATCCTTAAAGACCATTCTTTTGTATCAACAGATCAAGAGGAGATTTATGAAGTTCTGTATTTATAAATTGCAGTGTTTGAGAAAATGTTGGGCGGATCCTGAGCGGTCTAGACGACTGCCTTCTCGAACAAAGATAAATTGAGGCCAGGATATCTGCCACTAGCTAATTTGTCCATAACGATAAAGGGGACCCCACTACTTCTTTACAAAGATTGACAAATTGCCGTACAAAACGGAAAATAAAAGGGACGTGAGAAATTACCTTTAGCAAAATATCTTCATAAGTAACATTACCATAGATCAGATTCACCTTTGTGTTGTCTTTGGGGTTTTCAAGTATTGCTCTAGTAACCTAAATTAAAGGCAAGCAAAATAAAAAGATGCACAAATTATCCTTTGAGCTACACAAGTCAAAAGATTTAGTAATTTTCGCAAGGTGGGATATATTAGTTGATTTAATCAGGATAACGATAAAGGCAATGCAAACCTGGAACATGGGCGTGATTCCAGATCCTCCAGCAAGCATTCCAAATGCCCTCACTTGCCCGGGTTGATACTTAAAACGACCCTAAGCTCAAGATGAAGCCAGTTAGCTTGGGTGAATATCCCTTGCAAAATGGTTTTGGAAAACTATTTACAAAGCATAGAATGCTTTGTCACATATTCAAATGTCACCAAATTCCTTCTAGAAGAAAGATTCATCTGAGACCATCGATAGAAGTTTTAGCTTCTTCGGTTTCGTGATATAACTAATTTTCAGAAATAAGCAGAAGCCATACTGAAAGGATGAGGCATGTACCTTTGGTCCTTTCACAGCAAGATAATCACCTTCACGCATTTCTCTGAAATGATGAGACATTCTTCCTTGAGGGTACATCTATCAAGAGGTAATTTTTAAATAATAAATAATCAAGATAAGTCTGGAAATGAAGACACCTATACCAGAATCATCACCCAAAACCAATAACTGTAAGTAACCTTTATAACAAGCTCAAAATATCCAACATCAGAATCCAATGTAGTCGGAGTGTATGGTTTGATGACTTCTTCACCTTGGCTATCCTTACCCCTGCAACAAAAAAGCAGAAGCAATTGAGTGGCTCAGATTATCAAGCCGGACAATATCTAGTGTTGTAATAACAAAAAATGAAATGTCAAGACAGGTTACCAATGTGATATAGATGTATATACATGTATAATGGAATTCATCGTCATTTGACTAAGCTAAATTAAAGCTAAACTACAACCTGCAACTTATGTGTTGTCCTATTGGCAGTCCCAATACAGCAGTGGGTGTAGGAAGAGCAAATCTGAACTTAGCCACATTGTGGCTGAGTTGAGTTTTCTTGACAAGTTTAAACTCCTTGAAATTCTCCGGATCCAAGCACACTATCAATCACAAAATGAACTTAACTAGTTATTGAATTAGTCGTCATCAAAACCAAATTAAGGAAGAGAATTAGACAGGACTGTCTTAAACCAAAAAATGCCCATTCTAAAATAGAGTCTCCCCTTTTAAGTTCCCTGATTACCCCCCACAAAATTCACAAAAAACACTTATCAAAACAGAAATGCAACAAACAATTCAGCTGGATATGTTGAAGTCAACTAGATCAGAGGTTCAACCCCTAGTATTTGACTTACGAATGAAGAAAACAATGCAACAACAATCTTATGAAAATCATTTGATGAATTCAAACACAATTATTACTTAATCCATCAAATATATACTATACCCTTTGGTTTCTTGTAGGAGAATAAGAAGTACACGGCAGCAATTGAAACAATCGCAACGCCAATACCGAGAACCAACTGTCCTTCAGAAGTTGCCAAAAATTCCATCTCTCCCAGAAACTGAAGCACCTGAGTGTTGAATGTTCAACTACGAAGACAAATTATCCAACAAAAACTACCTAAAGTAATAAAAGAAGTACAGGACAGGTCCCTCCCAATATGCACCACCCAAATCTAGATATAAATCAACCAACTGGGCATTGCATCAACTACTATGTTGTTTCGTGTGCAAGAGTTATTCTTTTCCCAGTTCTAACGTCATACGTACCTTGTACAGGACGGCAGAAATCTTGTTTAAAATAATCTCAACATTCCAAAGGTAATCGGTCGATGAAAACGGACCTGAAATGCAGATTTTTCAATAGGAACTGGTTGGAGAAGAAGAGGAAATTATACTCCCAACTCCAACTACCCCCACTGATGACTGACCATTAGTTGTTTGTGCTGCCTTCTGTTTTAATTTTTCTGGTTTTGGTTCCACGAGCCAGTATCGAAAAACCACGTGCGCCTTGCCTCGATTGTTCCTTTTTTTATTTATTGGGTTGGTTTAGGTTTGGGCAGAAGTAAAAAATAATAGAACATTGTTTTCTCAGTTATCACTGGTGCGAGCCCATACATTCTATTTGAATCAGTGATATTATATAAATTATTGTGTGGACAGTTTGGAAAAATAATTATATATCACACTTCAATTTATACATATTTTCTACACTCATCTCTTACATGAATGTAGGGTCCACACACACCACTACGTGTGAGCCCCACACCATGTGAGAAAGGAGTGTGGAGTGTGTAGTGTGTAGTGTGAATTGTGATATAGCATTTTTTTTTGATAGGTCAATTGCATAAAAATATTTACAAAAAATTTAAAAAGTGAACATATTAAAAGACATAGTTGGGCCAATTTAATTTGACCCAACTCACTTGATAGCTGGATTGGCCCAACTGATTCGGCCCACGTGGGAAGCACTTCTAAGTGGATGTTTATGGCTTCCGCGATATTCGAATATTATAGTGGGCCATTGACATTCTCAAATAGAAATTTGAATTGGTAGTTATGTGGCCCCGATTGGTTTGAATTTTTTTAAAATGAAATTTAATTACCTAAAAAAATCTCCAATGTTGTAATTTGAAGAATTATGCAGGAGAGAAAAGAGAAGAAGAAGAGCCGTAAAACTGTGTTATTTATTATTCTCTGTAATCCTCTTTATATAGAGGTAAGGACCATCAGTTACAGAAGTTTTATCCTTATAAAACTGTTCCAATCACTATATCTATAACATATATCTATAACATCCAACAAAATTTGACACTCTTTTACTCTCCTTCTCTTTATTTATTCGACAAGTCTAGATTTACCGAAATGATTGATAAGTTTATATTAAAATATTAATTTAAAAAGTAATTTTCAGGTATTGGGTGATATTGTGCTTAGTAATTTGGTTTTGATGGGCTAAATGACGGATTGACCCAAAAAAATTACTGTAATTATTCATTATATTTATACAAATTTGCTCAACTAAAAAAAGTGATTGGTGCTAAGCTTTAATATAAATTTTACATCTGTCAATCTGACGGTTCACTTTTTTTTTTGATAAAGCTACGGTTCACATTAAATAGATCATTTAAGTTATTTTTAGTATTCACTTAATTTCAGCCGTATAATTAAGAGATTAAGGTGTCAGATTAAAATTGAGCACCTCAATCACTTACTGAGTATCCGAGAATTTATCTTAATTTAAAATAGTAAAATGATAAAAAAAAAATATTTAGCCCATTTCTAGCATTTTCATTCCTAATATATTTAAGAACTTAGCTTAAACTTTCATTTTAAATCTCATAAGATAGATTAAGTTTGAAAGTATCATATTTAATAGGCTTTTAATTTTTTGAAACCGGTTCTTAAATGTTTTCGATAAAGTTGTCGAGAAAGGCACTTACCTAAAAATTCTATAAGAAATTTTCGATAAGTCTAGCAACTTCCTTATTTATTTTCATTTCCTTGTTCGGAGAAGAAAAATAGAGGGAAATCCTTACTCTTATTTAATTGCAGCGCTACATGCATCTTTCTTAGGTACTCTAGTATAGTTGAAAAATGCATTGCTAACAAAATGATGTGTTTCTACCATTTTCTCCAGTTCACGGAAGCAGTGTTACTTTTCAGTTGCATCCACTTGGATTGGAGCCAGAATTATAAAGAAAGAACAAAAGCCTGACCTGAAGTAAAACAGGAAAGGAAGAGCAAGCAACTGAAGTAAACTTGCCTTTTTGCTTATTGTATGCATTGCTTTCTCCTATCCGACAGCCACAAATTATTCCGGTGTAACAGTAAGTGTTCGAGAAAGTACTGGGCGGTCCCTAAGTGGTCAGGGTTCATTTAGCGTCTAGGCGATTTAGGCGCCCGCTTAGTCGCCGCGGGTATTTAGGCAGCATTTGGGCAGGGCGGAAGGCGACCACCCAGCGCTTAGGCAGCGCCTAGGCAGGCTGGGCGGCCTACTTCTCGAACAGAGCCTAGCACAAATTGTGGGCTGCTGGAGGAAATCGGGCAAAAAGGCTACTAGAGTGTGTATTCATGAACTCGTGGCCAAAGAAACAGAAGTGATGATCATATGTCATCGACTAATAATAAGCCTGAGAACACGGTTTCAATGAGTCACCTACAAAACATATTTGCAGTCTACTGACGTTGAACATTACATGCAATGCCCGTGGAAGACTATTTCGATGGGCGGCCGCAGCAAAACCCGAGTGAGTGAGAGAGAACTTTTGATGCTTCATAGTCATCCACCAGTGCTGTATAGTGATAATCTTGCCAAAACTTTCTGAGCTGAGCTAATTTTTGAACTAGTAAAGGCTTAGCAAATGTGTACTCTTGTGCATTTCTTTGTGTAGATTGGAACAATAAATATAGGAGGAGATAATAAGTTGGGAGGATATCTTCTGTTCAAAAAGAGGACCGTTGAGCAGAAGCAGCTTATTGCTGTTAACAGTAGCTTGAACCAATACCTCTTTCGCCTCGTCACGTTTCTTTCTTAGTATGCTGGAGAGCTGCGAAAGGAAAATCGTCATCAATCATCACGCCATCGCCCTCTCCTAGCCTGATATAGATCTTTAAGATAGAACAGAAATAAAAAAGTAGATCCAAAAAAACATCCTCACATCGTCCAATTCCTTGCAGTATGCTTCGGCCTGTTTGATGTTGCAATTGTCTTCAATGGAGAACGAGATCTCCAATCCTTTGATCTTTTCATTGCGATGAATAATCACGGCTTCAGAATGATCGTTGACTGTATCCCCTTCCATGTTACTGTGGTTTGATGCCTATCAACAAGGGAAAACATGTTATTCCAAGAACTATTCCAAAAAAAACGTGCAGTTACATCCAAGAACTAGTTTGGAATCCTCGATTCCAAGTTCTCTTATATCATAATTAATCACCTTTTCCTCAAGAACTTTTTCAGATTCTCCCGTAAAGTTTCTGCCAAATTGACAAATAATCATCCGTAAGAGAATTATCTCGGAAGTAAATAGCTGAGCACATTATCAAGTTATAGCAGGAACCTGCTACTGCTAGCTATAAGTGGTTGGAAACAGCGTTTAGATGATTGTAAGGAGATAACAGCTGCAGCATCCACCTGCTTCAGAATCAAATGAGATCAGATGCATAAATAAGTAATCAAATATTTACTTGAGTAAATATCTTTGATGCTGATGAGACAATACAGATCTCGAGTTCATTGGCTTAAGTAAACATGATGCGACTGCAGATGCCATTACCCCCAACGTCTTTCGCTTCATAGGTAGGATAGAAGGCATTTGCTTGCTTCGGTCAATGCCTCCTGCCGATTTGATATCTTTCTTAGTTGGCGATTTTGCACGACCAACATTTAAACTGAAACTCCAGATTCAGAGGAGAAATTTGTCAGCTATATCATCTAACAGAAACTCCACGATAAGTGAAACTTTTTGGGTAGGCTTAGTAGCAGGAATGAGTGAGATATAGTGGGATGGGATTTAGGGGAAAATATATCCGACATTTAGTACGCAGGATTATATAGGATTCCATGGGTGTAGGATTAACTAAAAAAACCAAATTATCTCCCATATCTCATAGGTTTAGAAAAGAAACTTAATACATCCAAATTCACTTTTTCCCGCATCAACCCATTTGACCCGCTAATTTTTTTCCCAAACTACCCTGGTTACTAAACACAGGATATAGTGGGATAATTTTTCAAAATTTCACTATATCTTGTCTACTAAACAGGCGCTTTGGGTTAATATATCATTCTTCATCATAACCGTAGCAAGATTCCCAAAAGGTAGTTTCTCACCTTGCAAATTTCAGAGCACGGAGAACAGGGGCCTTCTTACCACCAACTCCAAATGACGAAAGCGTCCTCTCTTCAGCAGGAACATGTTTCATAGTTGGAAATAATGGTAAAGGTGTTTCATCTGCAGCATTTTGTGCAGCTTTTTCAGCGATCTCCTTACTACATGAAAGGACCAAATCAAGACTCCAAATTCAGGAAATCGTCGGTTAATATCTATGTTCTTTATGTTAAACCATAGCAGCACTCGTAAAATGTCAAGATGATCTCACCCTGAAAGTTTTTGACCATAGATATCAGGGACCTTCTTACCACCTCCAAATGAAGAAAGCCTCTTCTTTTCAGCAGGGACATGTTCCACCTTTGGAGATGATGATAAAGGCGTTGCATCTCTAGCATTTCGTGCTGCTTTTTCGGTGACCTTCATACTACGAAATGACCATATCAAGACACCAACGTCGGGAATCTTGTTAGTTAATCTTTACGTTCTTTATCCTAAGCAATAGCAACCCTCTTAAAATGCAAAAATAATCTCACCCTGAAAGTTTTAGACCACAGAGATCGGGGACCTTCTTATCACCTTCAAACAAAGAAAGTCTCTTTTCTTGAGCAAGAACATGATTCATAGCTGGAAATGACGCTAAAGGTTTTGCATATCCAACATTTTTTGCTGCTCTTTTGTCGATCTCCGCACTACATGATATGATCGTATTAAGACTCCAAAGCAAGAGGAAAATAATGTAAGCTAAACCCCTAAAAGCCATAACAAGACTCATCAAGTGCAAAGATGCACTCACCCCGAGTGTTTAAGACCACTGAGCTCAGGGATTTTTCTACCACCTTCAAGTGAAGAAAGCCTCAATCTTCCTGCAGGGACATTTTTTGTAGCTGGAAATGACACGAGAGGTGTTTCATTTCCAGCACATGTTTCATTTCCAGCATTTTGTGCTGTCTTTTTACAGATCTCCATACTACAATAAAAAATCACAAAGCAAAGAGTTTAAGATCAATGAATAATATATACTCTAAGGATATCGTTGACGATCAGTCTGTCATTAATATTATAGGTATCACATCAAAAGTTACGGATCCTGAAACTCTACCATGGTATATATTACATTATTAATGAACTTCATGAATATGATTAAGGTTCTGAAGAGGACTTTCAAGGAATTGCAAAGCAAAAAAGTGTGCTATTGAGAAGGATAATACGGCTATGACATCCATCACGCACTTGAGCTGATAAAGAAAATCACGCTACGACATCAGGTAACTTAAACTTGATAAGTTGAGTAAAATGGATTTCGTTTCGGAAAATAAATATCAAGTTAAATAGACTGAGGAGTTGTACCTAGTCAGACTAGTCGACTGCTGAAGGGTACCATACCTGAGAGTACCAAGATCTTTTAAGCTCGTCTCTTGTCCCTGAGTAGTAGTTTTTATTTCTACCAGAGTCTTATTTTTGGTAAGAGAAGAA
Organism: Pinguicula primuliflora; assembly: GCA_025802335.1. NCBI lineage: Eukaryota > Viridiplantae > Streptophyta > Magnoliopsida > Lamiales > Lentibulariaceae > Pinguicula > Pinguicula primuliflora. Next base: position 7,004 of record JAOYMZ010000431.1, on the reverse strand, counting down.
TCATTATTTTTCTCCACATCAGGTGATTCACCAGCACCGCACCTCTCCCTGCACAGTCGTATTAGATGACAAACAATAAGCTTTTCACAACATTCCATCATTTCAGTCATATTCTGTTGGTAGTATTAAACACACTGAAAGCTGGATATGGGATCCAAATTCAGATTGTCAACTTGATCCTCACCCAACAATCTTCATATCCTTGCAGCCTTCCTGGTTCTGAGTCCTGAGAAATATGCTCTTTGACGGCAAAGAAACGGAAACAAGTCTTTTATCAAGCTGGCGATCAGCGAAGCCCCTGTTACACAGAGATACCAACATTTAGACCAGACTGACCCAAGGTTATTTTGAACTATTAACATACAATACCTTTTTACTTCAAGTAGACTAGGCTGAATAACACCTGCCTTTCTCGTACTTATTGAGGAAACTATCTCTGGTGTCGACAAAATCTTTGAAGTACATTCAGCTTTCTCTGACTGGACAAAAGATATTGAGTCGGCAGTAATAGATTTTGTTCCTTCGTCCTGTTTGTTGTCTGAGATGCCAGTTTGTTTACTGCGCGTGATGCAGCAAAAGCCAGTTAAAATAATTACTGCAAATTGTGAGATAAAATTATCCCAGCCCAAAATAATGAAATCCACTTGCTACAGCATTTGATTTTCAATTGCTTGATTAGAAAATGAAGAAAAAAACAATTTGGAATACCACCTTTTTAAGGACAAGTTGAGGATACTTGAAGCAGGTTTATGGCTTTCATTTGTAGATGGTGTATCACAGAGTACACCAAGTAAAGCACTAGAATCACAAAATGTTTCAGCAAGTGAATTGACTTCTCCTGGTCCTGTTCTGTCTCTCACATGATCTTCGACCCCACTCACCTCATCAGCCTTTTTGTCTGAAGTTTCAGTCTGGATGTGTTGTGAGTCTTCAGATACTGTGTTATTACAGGTTGAACTAGTAGGTAACAATTTTACATCCAGTTTGGCATTTGACCCAGTAGGACTTGTATCCATATATTCAACCTTGTCTGCCTCAGATGTATTACCTCTTATTGTCCCATCACCAGGAATGCAACTAGGTTGCAGATCCTGCATAGCAGCTTTCGCAAGACAAGTTTCACTGGCTAGACCAACTGCTTCTGTGGTAACTAATTTTTTCGCGCTTGGAGGTAATCCCATAGAAACAATTGCGGACTCTGAAGATATTTTTTCCTTATCAGATGCACTTCCAACTTTAACACTTTCAGCTGAAACTGTCGAAATAATAGCATCATCCACTGCCAAATTTGAAGGGAGACCATTCTCTGTTGGTTCATTATCTTGAATTTCGCAAACAAGCAAATCCATGCCAAAATTAATTAGGCTCCCCTGTCGGGATGTCTTCTTTGACTCATCTTCCATGTTATTAATATTACTACTTATATTCTTGTGCGTCAAGACTTCCTTGATTTGATGATCACTCTTATTCGGGGACCTCTCATTCTTATCTCTGTCTTTTTTAGCATTTGAATCTTCTTTTCTTAAGCTTGACCTGAAGTCAAAATCTCCCAATCTGGAATTGGAGAAAGGTAGCAATCATGTTGATGCAGGCAGGTTAAAATGATTATTTTAGAAGCAGAAAGCACAAACCATACAAATAATCAGATGTCAAACTTACTCATCAAAAGCAAAAGCAAAGGAAAAACTATCTTTTTTTCTTTTATCATTTCCACTGGGGGATTCTTTGCCATTCTCACTGGCTTTTCTATCTTTAAGTGGCGGAGACAGATCAAAATCTAGCATATCCATGTTAAAGGAGGAGGATTCTTTGGCCTTATCATTGGCTTTTCCATCTTTCTTAAGTGGTGGGGAGATATCCAGATCGGGCATATCCATATTGAAGGATGGCATTTTTCCAAAATCACCATCCAAATTAAAATCCATATCCCTGAAATGTGAAGCAAGTTATCAGTCATTGCTAGAAGTGTTCCAGTTAGCTCAAACCTCAAACATTACAAACTAACTAGGAAAGCCAAAATTAGTAAATGACCTCCCAAAAAGAGTCTAAAAAGATGTATTAAAAGCAACAGGGTGGAGGCAAAAGAATAGCGGAGTATTTCAGGCAGTTCAAACCTCTAATACTATATAATAACTAGAAAAGCCAAAAGAATAATGGAGTGTTCCAGTTAGCTCAAACCTCAAACTAACTAGGAAAGCCAAAACTAGTAAATGTCCTCTAAAAAAGAGTCTAAAAAGATGTATTAACAGGCTACCATATCAATAAAATTATAAAATGAGCTGATTAATTTCATAGGCATTACTCATTTTCCATGTTGAAAGGCTTCTTATTGCTCTTGGGAAGTGGTGTAAGGTCAAAATCCAAGCCATCGCCCTCTCCAATTGAGATTGACTTCCACGAAGTAAGGAAGTCCTTCCCAATGTCCAAATCTAAGCACAACAGACAATGTGGGGAGTTTAATATGCAAATTAAGCTATTAAAATTCAGATTGAGTTATACTTGAAGCAGTAAAGAAACGTTTGAAGGCATGTACGATTCACCATACTTTTATTGATTAAAATGCAATTAAAAAATAAGATACAATTCGTCCTTGTTAAACTTCATTTCTCTTATTTCCAGAAAATCACAGGCGTTGCATTAGAATGCTATAGAGGTCATGATAAATTCTCTACCTTCCTTAATCCTACTTGAATTTGCAAATATATATTTCCCTGTATAAGAAGAACAGATGAGATACCTAGGAACGCCTCTTTTTTCTTCGAACCTGTGGAAGAGCGATCCCTCTCCTTTGATCCTTCCATCTCAGTTTAATAATTGAAGTTTTTCACTCTACAATAAATACGAGATTCGGTTTCACCGTCCAATGCTAAGAACTGTTGTAGAACTCACAACTTCAAATAGTGATAACTATACATCACATGAAAACTATGTGAGCTTTTAGTGAAAGAAATGATTATATATCCATGAATTTCATGTTCATTTTTTCTTCTTCCAACAATAAAATCAAATTATTCTTGCTAATCAACTATATGAGAGGAATATCTTGATGACAACAAGGATTTGAGAAAACCAATTCAAGACAGATCTCGACATTAACTTCGAATTAATACATAATTAAGAGAAGAGAGACCAGTGTCCATACCGCAGACGTTTACCTTGAGCCGAATAAATCACCTTGTATTTCCTCAGCCTATCGATTGTCCGATCTGATTCTAGTCGTTCCAAACAAATTTCCGATCAGAAGTTCGTACGGTGAGAGGCGTACTGCCAAAAAATGCTCAGTTGTATCTTCCGTATGCTAAACTACATAGGCATGATGGAACGAATTTATACACTCGCACACTGATAGATCGAGTCGAAAGGGACTGACCTGCTCTGCCTGACTCGGAACTGGTTCGGTTTTGCAGAAATCTCAGGACGCGCAGATGTGTTTTTGAATTCAGGTTTATATATGCACAAACCATTCAACGCATTTGCCTTTTCAAGTAGAGTGTGAAGCACGTTATTGGGCTTTTTGGGGGTTGGGGTTAGTGTTTTTTATTTGAATTTGTACACCGGCCCAAAAACCTGAGCCCGGTCCCTTTAGTTTACAAGACTCGACACGTTGCGTTTAGATTTGACTTTACTCTTTAGTCTTTAGTTATGTTTAGCCCGGTCTCTATTTTTTATTAGTTACTTTTATTTATTGAGCGCATTATTAGGCTTTTGGGGGTTGGGCCTGGGGTAAGTGTTTTTTATTAGAATTTGTACACCGGCCCAATAACTTGAACCCGGTCCCTTTAGTTTACAAGACTCGACGCGTTGTGTTTAGACTCTAGTTATGTTGAGTTCGGTCTCTGTTTTTTATTAGTTATTTTTATTCATTTTATAATTGTATTTGTGATTGGACACCTATAAGTGTGTCAAATATTAGGGTACAAATAACATTCCTCATCACGTTTAGGAGCATGAAAATGATCAGTTTTTGGTTCTATTTGGCTTAATATTTGGAGTTCTGGACAGAACTAGCATGCTGTTTTTTCTGTCTAGAATTGTGGTGTAATGCTGATTCATGAGGTACAAACAAAGAGGGTTGTCTAGTGGTTATGGAATGACAATTGCACTCACAGGTCACGGGTTCAAATTTCCTCAACGACATTACCTATAAAAAATAAGGTACAAACTAGGGGTGTCCAACCGGTATTCCGGTACCGGTCCAGCGTAGGACCGGTACCGGACCGGTAATAATTCGGTGCCCAAAAAGGACACCGGACCTGGTTCCGGGACCGACCGGTCCCTATCGGCACCGGTATTCCGGTACCAAAGCCTTAATGGACCGGTCCCGGTACCGGTGTTGTAACCCATTCGAAATCACAATTGCAAAAAGCCCTAATTCGAAGAATCGAGGCAGACTTACACTACTTACCTATAGTACTGAGCTGGACTGTTGGAGACTGGAGAGACGGGAGAGATGCGAATGCCAGTTATGCGAATGTCGGTTACGCGAATGGAGACTGGAGTTGGAGAGATTGAGAGAGACGGCACGACAGACGGGGGGCTCGCGGACACGGGGTCGGGGAGGAGAAAATTTGAAATGTGATGACTGAGTAAGTTGTGTGTGAGAAGTGAGACGCATATTATAAGTTAAGGGTGTTTTGAACCGGGCGGTACCGGGTAACCGGTACCGGTGCCCGGTTCTATGGGTATCGGTACCGGTTAATAACCGGTACCAACTTCATGTATCGGTAACGGTACCGGGATCCGACCGGTACCGCTAACCGATGTCGGTACCGCTAACCGATGCCGGTCCTGGCACCGGCACCGGGCCGCTTGGTACTGCCGGGTATTTTTGGACACCCTTAGTACAAACCAAACCAAACCAAACACTCAGTAAATCCCGCCCTTAGGCAAGGTCTGGGGAGGGTAGGATGTACGCAATCATACCCCCACCCCACAACAGGATGTGGAGATTGTTTTGGTGGAGACTCCAGCTCAAAAAAATAATAAAAAATAAAAAATAATAAAAAAGAAAAAAGAATAATAATAATAAAATAATAAACTAATAAAAAGGATAAACAAGTATAACTGAAATACCTACTTACCCCAACCATACACTATGTACATACCGAAATAAATGAATGGCTACGCAAATAACGATCAAACTAAATAATTAAATATCTATCAGTCTAGAGATCAATACGCAAATAACTACTCGATATAGTCTTATCTATCTTTAACCGCAATATAACGTCTCCATCTCATCCTATCAGAGGTCATGGACTCGGAGAGGTTTAATCCTACTAAATTTAGTCGAATCTATTCATCCTATGTCCTCTCAGGTCTAACCGAATCTGATTCATAAGGTACAAATTGAGATATTGTAAGAGTTTGTTGCTCAGAGTTTGTTACCCGTAAAGAAATTAAGATGTTTGTTGTTCAAAGTTTGCTTTGCTTTTTTTCCGGTCCATTTAATCTATATATTAATATAAGATGTCGGTGGCTTCAAAATTTCGGACCACATTAGCCAGACCAATCATAAAAGAACACATCACCACATAGAGGCGCGGGTTAGCACAGCCCTTTCGCTCTCCCGCAGCCTCCTCCCACTCTCTCCACTTTCTACAACCTCCTCCCACTCACGCCACTTTCTGCATCTCGCCTGCTGCAGTTTCCCTCTCCCGCAACCTCCTCCCACTTTCTCCATCTCACGGCACTTTCTCCATCTCATGCCACTTTCTCCATCTAAGGCCACTTTAGATTACGCAAAAACCGTTGCAATTCATTTTCTAAGTTTCATTTTCGGCGCCGAAATCCTACCTTAAACGTTCATCTACTTAACTTTCAGTTTCTTACGCACCCACCTGAACAATGCTGATGTCTTTCTTCCCTCATATTGCTTTGTTCATGTTGTTGTTTAAGTTGTTCTTCAATTTATGCTGTTGTTTATATTTCTGATTGTAGATTAATTTCTGATTCATGTTTTGCGTGGCAACAAAGGCAAAGGTTCAGCTCCGTAAGTTTCATTTTCCATAGGTACTCACATAAATAATTATGATGTTTTCTTACCTGTTGTTGCTTTATTCATGTTGCTGTTTATGTTGTTCTGATTACCAATTTTGAAGTCTTCTATTTTTCCTACCTTTGCACCTCTTCTCCACTTCACATATTCACGGATTTCATCTCTCAATGCTTGGAATATTGTGTTTATGCTTCTCAAACATTCCTTTTACACCATTGTATTCGCACACCTGTGGCTTCAGCCACGGGTAATTTCTAGTTTAAATTAAGTTCTGTTCATCAAAATTTTGTTCAGTCCAGTTGCTTCATCGACTGGCTAAACAAAGTGACATTAGTTCAATATCATGTTTAAATAGGGTTTGACTATTGGTTATTAGAATGATAATTGCAGTCAAATTTCATGTGTTCAATTCTCCTCGGCGATATGAGCTTGTCACATACGACTTTCCTAATGACTTACTTACCACTCTGTTATTTTTTTTCAGAAATTAAATAAATCTTACCTACCCCAAAAAAAACTACTTACCATGATTTATAAGCTATTACGATAGGACGTTAAGTTTACTTACTTCGATAGAGTTCGAATATGTTATCAAGAAATGTTCAATATCATCGTGACGAGAATATTCTGTGCCACGCATTTCCCCTCATGGAATGAATGATGCCTAGTTTTGAGTTACACACATTTCTTTTATAGTTATTTACTTTTCTCAAATATTGATCAATGCACTTTTTAATTATAAAATGTTTGTACTCACCACTGAAACTATGTTGATTGTGAGTTCCACAAATAATCATCATTGGGTGTAGATATGATTTTCTCACCACTCACTGGCAGGTTCTTTGTTACTTATTATGTATGCATAGCGGAGACATTCCACTAAATATACGTCAAACTAGTATATTGCCCGTGGCTTGAAGCCACGGATCCGATGGGTAATGAGTGGGAGAGGAAACTGATTTTTCGAAAGAAAGCTACATATACTGCCCCAACACCCGCTTATTCC
>JAOYMZ010000430.1:0-10139 GCA_025802335.1 Pinguicula primuliflora | reverse complement strand
CCAGGCACAGAGTAAGATATCAGATACACCAGCTCCTGCGTCAACGTTAACAGTTTAATGCATATACTGTCACTTAATGCCTATGGTATTGGAAAGAGTCAGAAATGTACTAATATAAAGAAACTGCTCAGAAAAAACCAAGTTGAAATTTACTATATCCAAGAGACTAAGATTGAGGAAATAACAAACAGGAAAATAAGGAACTTATGGCCAAATCATGCTTTTGGTTGGACTCATAAAGCAGCAGTTGGGAATTCTGGTGGTATTTTGACAATGTGGGATAAGAAAGTATTTTCTGTAACGGATACCTGGTCAGAGGAAGGGGTCATCACTGTAAGAGGAATGTATGGTACTGATAACCTGCCTATCTGTAGAGTAAACATATACTCATCAAACCATCTTCCAGAGAAAAGGATGTTATGGGACAAACTGAGAACTATGATCATTGCTGAACCAACGGCGAGATGGTGCCTGGTAGGAGATTTTAACGCAATAAGAACACCAGAAGAGAGGCGAAGTAGAGCACCTCCATCTAGAAGAGAAATGGCAGATTTCAATGCTTTCATTCAAGAGACAAAACTAGTGGATCTCCCTCTGCAGAGAAGACGTTATACATACTACAATTCAAGATGTTCATGTTGCAATCGTTTAGACAGGTTTCTATTATCCGAGGAATGGACGCTCACATGGCCAGACCTCTTCCAACATGGACTAGAAAGAACGATATCTGATCACACCCCTATTATACTAAAGTTGGAAGCTCTTAACTGGGGACCGAAATTCTTTCAGACACTAAATGCATGGCAGGAAGATTCAGACTTTCCCAAGGTTGTGGAGTCATCGTGGAAGGAGATCAATCTGACTGGTAGAAGTGGTTCAGTCCTTCATCATAAGCTGAGACTAATGAGACTAAAGCTGAGAGAGTGGAACAACAAGTGCTACGGTCGGAAAAATCTGAGACTGAAGGTTTTGGAAAAGGGGCTACTCACATATGACACACTTTCAGAAGAGATGGAATTGATAGAGCAAGAACTATCTTTGAAAAAAAACCACCTGGTTTCAGTGACTACAGGCTAAACTAGCTGAAGAGAAGGTGTTATACCAGAAGACTAGGTCCAAATGGATAAAGGATGGCGACTGTAACACCAAATATTTCATGGGGAAACTGAAGTCAAACAGGAGATCAAGTGTCATTAGAGGACTGATGATCAACGAACAATGGATGGAGAATGTGGAAGGAATCAAAAAGGAAATTCATGATCATTTATTTCTCTGGCCACTACGCTGAAGAAGCATGGGAAAGACCCTTACTGAATATAGAGCCAAGCACCAGGATAAGTGAACAGCAGAACAGGGATTTGATAGTAATGTTCTCTCAAGAGGAAATCAGGAAGGCTGTGTGGGATTGCGCACATTCAAAAAGTCTTGGGATCGACAGTTTCAACTTCTTCTTTATATAGAAAAACTAAGAGGTAATAAAGGACGACTTCACTGCCTTTATCTATGATTTCCACAGACTGGGCAGACTATCCAAGGGCTTGAATGCCACAATTATCACATTGGCTCCTAAGATTCAGAATCCAACTTCGTTGGATCATTATAGGCCGATCTCCACACCAATCTAGTTTCATCAGAGGTCGCCAGATATTAGAAGGCACGCTTATTGCAATGAACTGATTCAACATTACAAGCAGAAGAAGAAGGAATTATTACTGTTCAAAGTGGATTTTTCGAAGGCCTTTGACTCTATAAACTGGTCATACTTATTCTCAATGCTTTCAAAGATGGGTTTCAGTGAAGTGTGGGTAAGCTGGATGAAAGAGTGCGTGTGTACAGCACATGCTATGGTAAAAATCAATGGAAGTTGCTCAGGATCTTTCAACTTGAAGTGTGGACTAAGACAGGGTGACCCCTTGAGCCCTATGCTATTTTTGATCGCAGTGGAAGGTCTGCATTTAGTATTGAAGAAGGCGAAATTGGACAGACTTATAAGGGGAGCTAGGATGGGAAATCTGAAAATCACACATTACAGTACGCAGATGACACATTGATCTTCATGGAAGTTACTGCGAACTATGCAAGCAACATAAAACGCATGCTGCAACTTTTCCAGTTAGTGCCAGGCTTGGCAGTTAACTTCTCAATGAGCAAACTCTACGGGATTAACATCTCAGACCAGGCTCTGGCTCCTTGTGCTTGAAAGCTGCGTTGCACTCAAGGATCACTACCATTTTCATACCTTGGACTGCCATTGGGAGGAAACCCAAGGAGGATCAAATTCTGGGATCCACTTCTAGAGAATATGGAAAACAGACTCAGCAGATGGGAATACAATTACCTATCCTTTGTAGATCGATTAACCATCATTAAATCTGTACTAACGAGCCTAACCTTGTTTTTCCTATCTGTGTTTAAGGCTCCTAAGCAGGTACTGAAGAAAATGACTCAAACAATGAGCCAATTCCTATAGAGAAAAAACCCAGATCACTCACATCCAATCCATTGGGTGAAATGGGAAGACCTTTGCCTCGAAATCAAGCAAGGGGGCTTCGGAGTGAAAGAACTAAAGGTCATGAACGGAGCATTACTATCCAAATAGTTCTGGAGATGGAAAGAAGCTGACGGAGGCTTATGGCAGTTGATCATCAATGAGAGATACTTTGCAGAAGATGACCACTTAGCAGCTGCAAGACTCTTGACTCTATCAGATCACGTCTTTGCAGTTTGGGAAGATATTTGGAGAATAGCTACATCTGAAAATTGGATGGAGAAGTCTACAACGATCAAGATCCAGTCTGGAAACAACACTCTATTCTGGAGAACCAATTGGCAAGGAGATGGCACTTTAGCTGAAGCGTTCCCAGATCTCTACAAGCTGACTTCATCAAAAAATGGACGAGTGCAAGAGTTCTACATAATGCAAGAAGGACACATACATTGGAACATCCCGTTCAGGCGACATCTGAGGACCTGGGAGGAGCTAAGACTTCAAGAACTGCTGCAATCAATCAGCACTTTTGAACCAGACCAAGACCAGCAAAGTGATGTAGAATCTGGGAACTAAGCAACACTGGTGACTACACCGTGGCTTCTGGATACAAATACACAAGCGGCTCGCCATGAGTCATGAAAATGTGAGTAAAAACCACCTGGCAGCGGTGTGGGGGAAGATCGCACCACGAAGGGTTCAAGCATTCTCGTGGAAGCTATTGGAAGGGAAGATTCAAACGGTGGACGCACTGGCACGCAGAGGGATAGCAATTGAGCAGAGTCACAAGGCCTGCACTGGTGTGGTCAGGAGATGGAAACAATTAGTCACCTATTTTTCGCTTGTGAACACGCTATGGAAATTTGGACAGGGATATACAACTGGTTTGGAATCAAGATGTTACCTCAGGCAATAGAATCCTATGACCACTTCAAACAACATATGAAAGCGCTCAAAGGTCCCGCAGGGAGAGAAGTGTGGAAGGCAATTTGGCAAGCCGTGGTATGGTATATATGGAAGGAAAGAAATGAAGTCCGCTTTGATACAGATGGCATTGAAGACGTACAAGACACAACTAAAAACTCATCCTGGTTCTGGCTACAAGCTCGTGGTATTACGAACAATCCATATACCATCAACGATTGGTCTCCGGCACTAGCATCCGCTCTACATTTCACATTTCAACCACCCTGATGTTAGCAATACTTGTAGGGGAAGTTGCTTCGTGCACTAGGTGGCTAAGATGAGCTAATTAGTCATGAGGAACCATTACAATGGTTCTAATTACAGTTTTGTACTTGTAAATAATTTCGGGTTCAATGAAATCACTTAATTACCAAAAAAAAGTTTAGCAGACTCATTGTTGCTGCTAATAACTTTCTGTAATCCCATTAAACTTGCATGTTCACATGCTTCCCAACCAACCAAAGCAAAGAAATAACTATACGGTCTTGCAGTTCATTCCCTTCAAAAATATCCACAAGTGCTAAATCTGGCTAACCACCTTCTACACACTTGTCAAGTCATACAAAAAGCAGCATTTCTGATGCTGATGCTAATGAGCATATGCTAACGCTTTGCTGATTAACAGATTAGTTGGCAAATACTGATGGCCAATTTCTGAACCAATTTTTACCAAACGATGATTGAGGATTAAAAGAAACAGAGGCCGGGTCCAATAAAAAATTGTTCCCGCCACATGCATTGCAATTGCAATTTGCATATACATATCCCGTTTGTTACATACAATACAAGGAATCGACTCCGAAGAATCAGACCTGAAAAAACAATCCGTCATCTCTCCAAACTAGCTGTCTCGAATGCTGGAATCCCTTATATAAACAAGATCGTGAGCAAGACATATTAATACATACAGACCACCTCACCCCAGCAGCCAGATAATAACCATAAGAATAACAGTGGTGCTCAGGATGGTGCTCGTAGAAAGTGCAGGCTGCGTATTTTTGGGACTTGGCCCAGGAGTTGTGGAGTCATTGCTTGGCCCAGGAGTTGTGGAGTCATTGCCAGTAGTGGGAGCCCGTGATCGCACAGGGGGGAAAGCGGGCTCAATCACATCACTCTCTGTCAGAATTGGACTAGGAGCCTCGGCTGGAGGAAACCCTTTCTTCACAGTAAGACTAAAAAGAGCTCCAGGCTGGACGGGGTTCATGTATACAGGTATATCTTTGTACCCTAAACATCGGTTCCCTGTGTATCCATGAAAACAGAAGATTACAAACTTATAGATCGTGCATGGTCGTAATATCTGTATTATGTCAATCCCAAACTTCGCAGGCAATAGATTGATTGACTTTGCAATAGACTGATGCAACCGAGTGCATCCCAAAACCGTGCCGGAATTGGGGAGTATAGAGTGAGCTCCTCACTGTATACTATGCAGTGCCCTCGTGGCACTGCTGGATTTCGGTCAGCAGCCCACGCAAAAGTGTTAAACACAGCCCCACCTGTCACACCAATCTCACAGTGTCACATGGGCACTGCATAATACATAGTGAGTTACCTCACTGCACCCACCCCAAAACCGTGCCGTAATACACGAATAAAGTCACTCAAATTATATAAGCATGGAAGAGTCAACTTACTTGTGTATCTCACAGCCGTTGCAGGGAATTCTGTTATGACACCATTGATTCCCATGCCAGAAACATGTGAGTTAATCTCCACAGAGGCATCAGAAAAGAAATCCCATGGCTGAGAAACAAATTCATTTCTGAAAAACTCAACATAGACCGAAAGGTTTAAAGCTTGTAGCTTTGGAACAATATTTGTTTGGCCAAGTAGAAACAAGTGATCAGTAGGAAAGACAGATCGCTTGGAGATCACTACCGAGGTAGCAAAACTTTTTATCTCCACAAGTGTTGAGTTCAGAATGCCGCGGATGTCATCATCGACTAGGTAAACGAGCTCATAGCTGCTGATACTTTTGAACTTTGAGAGCACTGCACTATCGCTAGATTTAATCATAACTTTCTTGGTTGTCTGACCATTATACCCAGATTTATTTACTGCATCCAAAACTGCATCAATTACGTCCAAACCTTGATTTTCGGCCAGATAAGCAGCATTCTGCGAAGATACCAAGATGATTGACAGACAGAGAAGACGTTAATGAGCCAAAATATACATACATTTACATACAACATCAACGAGCACCTGACATATATGCAATTATAGATCTTAAAATTTAGTGAAATTTGAAATTTGAAATAAGAAATGTTTTGAAGAAAACTCACCTCGATGCTGATCAAGACTCCAGAAACAGAAGATGCATTTTTTGCAAAATCCAAAAATTCAGTTAGCTGCATTAAGTTCCCATCATTTACAGCTCTAGGATTACGATACAGGGAATATTGTGAACCATATGGACTGTACAGAGCAGCTGTCATGAAACAGTAAATAATATGAAACATTTCAACAACATTTTTCAATAGCATATTCAATCAACATTTTCGGGATCAATTAACTCTTGGATTGCACCAATGTATTTAGTTTTGTGAGTTACAAGTTCACTTACGTCTCAAAGTCTGGATTTGACTCCAGGTAAGATTGTAAGCAAAGATCCCGTTGCTTATGTTGAGCTGCGGGTTAGTTTCCGCCAGGCTGATGAAAGCCGATTGAGCAGCATTTGTCCTATCTATGAGGTTGATTGAACCCATACAAAAAGGTATTCCATCACTAGTCATTTGAACAGGGCAGTCAAGTACATGTACACCATCTGATACAGCTTTAGCGTATGCTATATCAGTACAACCAGGATAATCTCCGCTTGCTCCCTCGTTAGAGATAACCAAAACATTTGCTGCATCAGACAAACAGAATGATTGCATCAAATTTTTTACAGTTTCTACACTGCAGCAACATGTTCAAGGAGGTTTATGAACTACAGTGAAAAAAGGAAGGCGATTATCGAACTCTACACATGATATTCGCATACCTTGTACAGTGTCATCTTTTCCCATGTGCGAGAAGCAATCTGGAAGGAGAGAGCATCATGAAATTATATAAAGTCAACAGAGAAATAATTTTAGCAATTGCTAAGAAAAGGTTTTACTGGATATTTCACCAAACAATCCAGAAAAAGGGGAGAGCAGTAGCAACTAATAGAGCAGTAGCAACTAAACCGCAGTCATTTCAATTAATCATGGCCAATTTCACTCCAACATGGGCATTATCATCTGTCATAAACAGGCTATTTCAGCAGATTGGCATCAAGTGAGCTCAACAACGGCTGACTTAAAGTCCTTGAAGATAGAATACAGTGCCTTTATCATATGCAATCCATGTACAACACATAGATTAACGTGGATTAGGCCTTTTTCAGAAACAATGTTACATAATTCATAACATGAAGTAGGGAGCTGCACCTTAATTGAGTTCTGCTGTTTCATGTAACTTAAGTATACCTAGTATGCAACCTCTTCGTATCATTACCTAGGACTCGAAAGCTAGTGGAGTATATCGTTTATGCTTCAGGAGATTAAATTTGTATACCATGCAAGGTTTTTGTTATCAGGAATGAGATTTTAATACAAGCTTTATATGTGTATGATCAGTCATGTAACTATCACAGTCTGCATCTCGTGTGCGCAGGTGCGGGTATGGACCAACTTAAATAGGAAGATGTGAGTTAGTTTCATTAAAACTGTTAGTCCAAGGGGATAGATTGTAGAACCACATTACTATTTAATTTGGTTGATATTTACATATGAAATCCATGTGGGATATTTAACGCCAAACATGAATATAAACTAACTTCTCTCTATCTATGTTCCTGTTAATGTGACAGCCACTATTGTTCGACCCATGATCATGTTCTATGGCATTGCTCTCGCTAGTTATCTATCTAGCTATGCAAATCAGAAGAATGCGATGACATATTTTAATCTCAAGTTGAACAATTTGATTTGCTTTTTAACTCAATATGTGTGGTTAAAAGTGTATAAACTCAGGTTATCCTCCCATCACACAACACCAAAAAAAAGTGCATAAACTCTGCTCATCCAAAAAACAAAAACATAAGTTAAAGTTATTTTGGCACATTGGGTTATAATGCAGATAAAGTTGTTGAAGCTTGACCATCGGTTACCTATGGATTCTGATGTAGTAATTGGGAAGTCAGAGAGCATGCCATCAACGCAAAATATACCATTGTCGATGAAGGACAGATACTCCGATACTGGATCATAGCTGTAATTATATGGCAAATTCGATGCATCATTTGCAAAATTTGATGCATACACTTCTAGACCAGCTCTATGAGCATCCAGGACAAGAGAAGTGTGATTTTGCAGATACTGGAGATTGTCCACAGGCCATATGTACTCTTTAGGAACAAGAATTCCTGCAGCAAAGTTTTTTATTAATGTAAGATTACTCAAAAGCGAGCTATATGTTTGGTTGGTGGAAGGCTCCACATCTTCTGGTCCCAAAAACTGGAAGACAAGCTTTGTTGGGCTGGTTCTGAATCTTGATGCAACACTGCGCAGAAAGTTCACCTCTGGTGATGAGACGTAATTAACAATCACCCGTCTAGATACAGAAAGAATGAAGCTCCTCATACTCAGATTATGTTGGCTGAAAAATGCATCATGCTGCCGTACACGAAAGCAAGGATATGTCGATCATAAATCATCAGTATACTACGTGCAAATTTTCAAACTTCCAAAGTAGTTTGAAATGTATGATCTGCATACCTGCACGTTTAACCACAATCCAAATGGTTGCGCAGTGGTAACTACATCTTCCACGGTAAGAATTGGCAGCAAATTATCAAAATAGGGCGGCCGGGAAAAAATTGTCTGTCTCACTGGTTAAAAGTAGAAAAGGAACAATCAGCACATATACATCAATTTCATATTCATGTACTTTTACAACATAAATGGAAAATAAAATAAAATTAAGGCACAGGGAAAATAATGCTGGTGGTAAAAGGAGACAAACTTCAAGCGCGCTTGAAAGTTAGCAAAGAAAAATATGGCTGCATATAACCATATGATCTGAATCCTTCTGATCGGGTGGATGAAGATGAATAATTTCTATAGGAGCACCCCGACAGAAGTCCAAGGTATGAAAATGGTAGTGATCCTTGAGTAAAAAGGCAGCTCAATGACCAGGAGCTTACAATAGAGACTTCCCAGCTCATTTAAGGTGAAGTCCAGTGCAAAATATCCTTTCGTCAAGACTCCATTCACACTGTAGGTACTGTTTCTTCCCTCATAAACTTGTTCAATGTTGGTATCGTTTGATATATCGATATACGGCAAACAAATTCCAGCTCCATCTTTCGTAAGTTGAACATCACACCAGGCATGAACATTTGGCAGTCCTGTCTGCACAGCAAACTGATATGCATATTCACTCGAATCAGGAAATAATCCTGAAAATCCACCTCTCGCTACGACTAAAGGTGCATCTCCTGCAACAAAGAGAAAAGTTTTAAATCTTCAACAACAAATATTCACCAACTCCATCGTCAAGATCCACAACACTACTTGGGTCCCGTAACATTAAAACCCCAACCCAACATCTCCTTCTAACTAAACCCCATCAATTCAAGCTTTCGCTACATGTCATATAGAAAGTCCAGTGATAAGATATTTACCGCTGAGAGTCTGCCATTTACTGCCTCTGCTTGTAGATCCCTGAGCAGCAACTAGGTCCAGCAAGAAACACAACACGAGGATGGAAAGAAACCTGAAGACTGGCTGGAGCTTCCACATTGCCTTAAACTGCTATTAGTCTGTAATCGCTCCTGTCAACAATTTTTTCCCTGGGAAAATATGCACCAGAGGAAACAACGATCCCGTCCTCTTTGAGAGAGAAATTGAAATATATAGAGCCTGCTGCCTTTTGCTCTTTGTCAGATTTGAGGTCGCACGTTCTCTCATTGGGTTTTAATGGTGGAGGTTTGAATTGAATGAGAGAAAAAAATCATTTCTTGGATTAGTTCTGAATTTGTAGTTTGCATTCAAGAAACCCCATTTGAAGCATCATTAAACCTCGGTAAACTCTATATTGAATAACGACAACAAAAAACAAGGTGGACGCCAGTTGTCTATTGTGCACATACGCGTTCCCAGTTCTAGTTCCAGCCATTTCTTCATTTTTGTTTTTGTTTGGTATCCGGCTCTGGTCCTCATACGGCATAGGTTGACGAATCAATGGGGAAAAAAAAAACGCCCGCATTGTTTTGCCTGTTCCTGCCACGCACTTAGCTCAAGCTGGAGTTCAAACTAGAGAAATGGACAGTTTATTATTTTTTTTGGCAGAACAAAACTGATAGATGTTTCAAGTATAAGGGTGGTATACACACGTGAAACTTGGTGCGGTTCCGCACCGAACTGAGCCGGTGCGGAACCGCACCGCCCGCTGTCGAACCGCGCGGTTCGGAACTGTGCGGTTCGGCGGTCCTCCGATGCGGTGCACCGGGGGATCGGGACCCGGCCCGATCCGGTTATTCCGGGCCGGGTTCCAATTAAAATAATAATAATAATTAATAAAATAATTAAAAAATGAAAAAAAAATGAAAAATTTTTAGAAAATTTGAAAAAAACTGGAAAAATTAAAAAATATATAGGATAAATACCAAAAAAATATTTTGTATTAAAATGTTAAAATTTTTAGGGTTTTA
>JAOYMZ010000429.1:0-10139 GCA_025802335.1 Pinguicula primuliflora | reverse complement strand
GTAATATTCCATAATATCACTTCTAGTAGTGATCCTACTCAACCTTTTATAGTTCGGATATAAAGTTTTGCTATACTTTTCAAAATACTCATTATCGGCAACACTAATAAGTAAGTTCATGTCACAAATTAATCTAACTAAAGATTCTCTATTAAGACGTTCATCAAATTTCCACGCGCTTACTGACCCATCCCTACCAATTTGGAGTTGTGTTTGAATGCCACCGGAAGGAATTGTGGAGGCATGATGTTTTTTATAGTGAGTGCGCATGGTTGATGTGCCGCTATTGGCATCACTACGGTACACCTTCGAACCAAATTTGCATCGTGCTCACTCCTTTTTTGTGTCATCATCCTCAACCTCAACCTCATAATCAAACCAATTCCAAACTTCGGAAGTGGATTTCGGCTTCTTAGATGAATTTGCGTAAGAAGAAGCCATAATCAAGATTTGTAGAGATAGTTGTAGACAAGTAGAAAAGAAGATAAGAAATTGTTGGTGAGAATTATGTTTAAATATGAGGGGTATTTATAGATATAGAATTTTTAAAAAAAATTAATTTTTTTAAAAATAGTAACGGCTATATAGTCGTTACCTTATTCCGCTCTTATAGCCGTTGGAATTATTATATTAAATTTATTAAAATAAAAAACGAATACCGGTGGTGCACCGCCAGTACCGCGGTGCGAAGATCTCCGCACCGCATCACCGCACCAACCATGTGGTGGCCAATTTACAGGTCTACTATATCTTTGCATGTTGTTGATACCTTCAATCAATGTACAGAGAGCCCAAATATCCATGTCAGGATAGAGATAGAAAAAGGTGATTGTACAGCCTGAAATATAGTTGCTGTAAATACTGTAATAATTTTTCATAATAAAAGTTTACTTTAAAAAATTGTTGATGGTCCCTTTAAAAGTTTAATTACTTCAAATAATTAAAGAAATCATCATTGATTTTGAGGACACATAATAGACTCAACTTGGTAACTAGTTAGGATTCATAGAGTAGATAACATCAATATCTCAATACGATGATGTAAATTAGAAATAATTGGACAAGTAATTTTCGCAAAAATTCTATTTTGAAATTTAACCTCATATTTCATTTTTTATTTATTTTTATTGTTCTTTTAATTAAAAGGCATTAAAAATAGAAGAAAATAAATAAAATACTAAATCGTCTTAATACCTTCTAATCAGGTCAAATCGCTGGAAGATTTTTTATCTCACCGCCAAGAAAAATCTCAACCTCATTGAAAACCCCGAAAACCTCGACTCGAATCGCTTTCAACATGTCGATGGAGAAATCGTCGAACACGCATACACGAAAACCTGTCCAAATTTCTGATGATCAAATATCCGGCGAGAGTACCTCAAATACGCACACGAACTAGTCTTCGCGGGAAGGAGGAGCAACAACAGTTTTAAGAGAACTTGCTGAAACATCGCGGGTGGAAATTGTGTTACGGACGACACGGAAACGTCAAGGAATGTGAGTTTGATTGTGGGAGATGACTCTTGTGGACACATTGCAAACCATTTCCCATCTCGGAGCCTTACGATAGGCATTTTGAATGAAATTTGTATATTGCAACATGATTACACGACTCCATTAGTCGAGAATAGGAACGGGCCCATATTATCAATTTGTAGTTTTGTTTGATCAATTCTCTTTGAAATTTTGTTTGATTGTGTGAAACATATACACAGGTGGCCATACACGTTGATGCACCTGAACTGTTAAGCAATCCTACATACCTATCATCGGAGATCTATGACAACGCGCATGTGGAGTTCCCAGTGAAGGTGACAATGCGCCAGTCCCTGTGGATTACAGGGGAGATAAAGACGTGTTTGACAAAATGGAAGCTCGCTTAAATCCGAATAAGTTGTTTTGGGCATTTACTTGACTTGGATGATTCTTGGACGTCACAATGGAGTACGTTCCTAAGGCAACTGCCCATTTCTCAATGTTAAGACAGATCGATACGCCTAAGCTGACGGAGCTATGATTTTTGATCGATAGGAAATCAATCTGTTTTGATATTCATGAGTTTACAATGGTGACAGGGTTAAAATGCTCGAAGAAGCCAAATCTGGATCATTCTGTGCGTGATAATCGGATAAAAGATGAGTACTTTAAAGGACTCACGCATCTCACGTTTAAAGTTCTCAAGAATAAGTGGATGGAATTGACCAAAAAAGAAGATAACGATGAAGTGCAATTGTCTAAGGACAAGGCTCAGACGAAGAAGAGAAACAGGATGCTGACGAGCAGCAATTGTCTGAGGACACCGAGCGGCGTTTGTCTGAGGATAGGGTCCAGATGCAGAAAATGAAGGAGAAGACGAAGAAGAAAAAACATCACAACAATGCGACTGATGAGGCAGCCAAGCGACAATTGTTTGAGGACAGGGTCAAGCTATCAATGTTATACCTGCTAGAGGGTATGATCCTAGCAGGTGATCCAAAGAAAAAAATCGATGAACTTGCTGTGAGAATGACAATGATCTGTCCATGTTTAATGCCTATCCATGGGAAAATAAAGCTTACGTGGAGATCGTCCATAGCGTCGGTCTGAAG
Organism: Pinguicula primuliflora; assembly: GCA_025802335.1. Classification (NCBI taxonomy): domain Eukaryota; kingdom Viridiplantae; phylum Streptophyta; class Magnoliopsida; order Lamiales; family Lentibulariaceae; genus Pinguicula; species Pinguicula primuliflora. The sequence continues at coordinate 7,551 of JAOYMZ010000429.1, read as the reverse complement.
GACCTTAGGGTCAAGTACTCAATACCATGAACGAAAGCAAAAAAAGACCTATACGCTGACAGGTTTCCAGTTTGCTTTCCATGTGAGTCGTTTATCATTTAATGATGTTTTCGTATATGGAGTTTAACGTGAAGATGTACTTAAGAAGTATGTGTATTCCATTAAAATAGATTTGGGCATTGGAGGCAATTACCGTACTCTTCCCTATGTGTGACAACCGTAAAGGTGATGGAAGCATGATAAGATTTCCTAGGTGCCTGAACTGGAGTTGCTGTCTGACGATGAGCAGTCAGGAAGAAATCATTGATGCTTTCTGCAACAAAAGGGTAAGGAACCAAAGGCCTCGATTTGGGATGATGTTTACGTGCATCTCTGATACCAAATACGAGATCACACAGTAACATTCATAATTCTCATAATCACGCTTGTCGTGATTCTCTCACCCTGCATATACAGGGCCATGCACGAATGATGCGCAACATTCGGAATTCCCATATGCATTATTCCGAGTAAATCACGTCTGTCGTGATTCACCCACCCTAAGCATGATTGCACAGCATCGTATACACACTTGTTGGGATGAACCCACTCTTCGTATACGGGGCCATGCACGAACGATGCACGTTCCTAACCAAACAGTTATTTTCTCGATTTCTTTCCCAGGGTGTTCTTCATCCGATCCTGAAACTTTCGAGGGAAGAGAGTGGAATGTCATAGATGAAGGATATTGAGGATGTGCATGACTGTACGGATGGGAAAATCACTAAATTGGTGGAATTGATCAACACGTCTGGTGGTGGATGGGTGGGTGGGGATTGCAGGCGACTCCCACGAAGAAGAAGATGATCTATCAACTCAGGAAAGGCAACACCATGCTTTGCTCCAACCATCTCATGATTCTTATCCTACTACTCTACGGCCTGTTCCGACGAGTCACGGGACTATATTTTTCGGTTCCAAGCCTAATTCCTCGATCGAAAATAAGAAGATAATGGATGAACTCTGGAATGCATAACATTTTTGATGGGGTGTAGGGACAAACTTAAAAAACAAATCAACACAACTGTTAAGTTTTGTCATGAGGACAGTATAGTGAAAGAAAGAGAAATTGAAGAGTTGCGGAACAGGATTCGAAGTCTGGAATGTCTCGGAACCAAGCCAGTCAATGACTTGGTTAACATGAATATTGACTCTGCGGAGCCAGTCGTTGCCTCAAAACCAGTCGCCACCCATGTGGAGCCAGACTATGCCAATATGGAGCCAGCTGCCGCTTCTATGGAGCCAATACCTACCTCTAAACTAGTCGTCTCCTCTATGGAACCAACTGGTGCCACAATTAATCATTCGTACATGTACATATATAGAAATCCTAACGGTGGTTGGAAGGCACGGATGTGCCACCTGATCCTGTACATCCAGAAGACATATACGTTGGAGATCTTAAGTCTACGTTTGTACCGATCGTAAATGAAAAAACTGGTGAAAAACAAAAAACGGTTTGAAGTAATAAGAGAAAATAGGGGTCGTCGAAACACCAACAACTGATATTTCCACGACCTTAAACTAAGAGGACAAAGGCAGTTTACAATCCAGATGTCTCTATAGGTGCGAGAAATGAATTCAAACAACATCTAGAGTCTAAAATGTTGGATGAATGTATTCAAACAACATCTGGAATGTCTAAAATATTGGATGAATACGAGTGATGCAACACGTTGTCCGAATTACATTCGTGGTGATTTTATGGAGCTGACACCAAAATTCTTCGAAAACCTTATGCCAACAAATTTTTGGCTGAAGGATAATGTGAGTATTTATTTTGATGATTTTGCTCTAGTCATGTATATAACCATTAGTTGTACCATACATACTAATGGTTGGATTTTCACTTTCTCTTAGCATGTTTTATCTTATGAGGAAGAGATCTGGAAAATAAAAGAACATCTTCCCACAAGATGTTGCACTTGCCCCAACTCATTTCTGTACCCTTATCAATCAATACTGGGATGACAAGAAAAATTTTGCACGAAAGGCGAGAATGAAAGTCTTACACGGGATGTTCAAAAAATACGTGAAATTGACCCCCGACAAAGGACCAACGTGGTTGACTTGCAAGATCGTGTACGTGCCTTGACTTGTCCAAAGGACACATTGGGTAGCAGCTGTCTTGCACTTGGAATGAGGTCGGATCACCATTATTGACAATCAGCCAATGGCTTATTCAGACGATCAGATCCAAAAGTCGTTACGTCCATCATGTACACTAATCCCGAAGATTCTAAAGTCTTTCAAAGAAAGTGCCATGTGGGGTCAGCTACTCATAGAAGACGTACGGAAATGCTCTCGTCCTAGAGGATCCCATTCTTATGAGCTTCGACCTGATAATGGGGACATAGGCTAATAAATTTAATTCAGTCACTCATATGTTGGTTAAGTTCAATTATTATTTTAATTCGTTAAAGAGTTTAATTTTTGTTTTGTTTTGTTTTTTCAGGGGGCACGTGCCTCAGGCCTTAGTGCCTTCGCATCATATAGTGCATCAGGATCATCAAACATATTCAGTCACACTACAGGATCAACATATCTCAGTGACTAACATACAAGATGAGGGGATGACAAGTGCCATGCAGGTAAGGTCACAAATTGAAGAATGTGAGCACCCAAAATGAGGCATACTATCATACCTGGGGATGGCGATACTGGAGACGACAATTGCAACGCCCAATTGAGCAAATCAGAGACAATGATGGGGCGTAGAAGCATAGACTTGCTAGACCACTAATTTCCAGAAATAATGGCACAATAGAATACAGAGTTCAGGCAATTACATGAATTGCTCCACACTAATGGAATTGGCGAGGAAATTACCAGGTAAAGTATACATGTGGCCAGAATGAGGGGTGAGAACAGCATGCAACTTGTCAGGTATGGAGCTGCGCATCAAGATGCTGCGATTTGGGATGTCGAGATAACATGCACAGATCAACACAGAATGTCTCAATTGGTGAATCACCGAACACACATTGAAGAGATGCAAACAGGAAGAGGAGCAGAGGATCAAGGAAGACACAGAGTCTTACCATCATCTAATGAAGCACCAGATCAGATTCCGGTGTCGTGGAGGCAGATGTGAATAGTCACCTTGAGTTGGAAGGAAGTTCTCGCACAAAAACAAGAGGGATCAAAGAAGGAATATGGATTTCAGCCTGAGCCGCAATGCAATGGAAATTATGGGCCAACAGAAATCAGAAAATTTTCAAGGACGGAGAGCCCAATTTGGAAAACACTCTAACATCCGTACAAACCACATTGTGGTTTTGGATAAAGCCCAAGGAAAATGGTAGGAATTTTCCGAATTATTTTAGTAATTCTCTATATGTAAATTTTTAACGATTAAAGAGATAGGTAGGCCCAACGAGCTTTGTAAATATATAAAATCTTTATTTACCCCCAAAAAATTTGGCGCGACTAAGTGTACCGTGCCCGATACACCCAATAAAATTGCGACACGTTTCCAGTATCCTGAATTTTAAAACTTTTGGATGCTGGAAGGACTCGAACCAATGTCCTTCCCTTCCCTACTGCACTCCACTCGCGTGGCAACCTCCCCAACCATCTCGGTTGCACATAATCTTTAATTATATATGATCAGTTTGATCACAAATAGAGTATAATCACTACACACATTAAATATATAACAACAATATGTAAAATTAACATTAACTTGTAAAATTAAATATGCATTATATATGTATAACCACTACACACATATAAAATTAATAAAAAAATCTAAAACCCTATCCTACAAACCCAAGAGCTAAATGTTATGAACCCTAAACTCATATAATATGTAAAATTAATATTACGACGGCTTCGCTATCCAAGAAATTTAAAACCCCATCCTATAAACCCTAAGAGCTAAATTTTACCGACTATAAAAAACCAAAAAACTCTACACTTAATATTATGGCGACTTCACCTCCGTAAAAATCTAAAATCCTATAAACCAAAAGGCTAAATTGTATAAATCATATAAACCTTATAAGCCATAAAATTTATGTATTTTACTATGGTATATTTTTCAAAATTAAGATCACGACAGAACCGTCGCCGTAAAAATCTAAAACTCTATGTTATAAACCAAATAGCTAAATACTATAAACTCTAAAACATATAATTATAATTTTTACAAATGGTATAAAATAGATAAAACATATTTTATATTTATTAGTAATTATTCTACATTTACTATTAATTATTTAAAACAAATTAAAAACTATAAAAGTGTCACGGTACGGGCCGGTACAAAAGACACCCGGTACATGTAGACATTTTGAAAAAATATTATTCCATGATTCTAGTGATTGGATTACCACAATCTTGGAGATGTTACCATAGATAGAGAACTAACAATGAGTCTTTATCTTTATATTGATGTAAAGGAAGTCGAAGATAGGAGAACAGACACTTTTCCACAAATCTCAAAGTTGTTACAATGCTTTCATCCATTAATGACCGCAGATGAGTTCCAACCTTTTTCTTCCTTCCAAATTCCAATTGATACGCTACCGCATTTGTCGACCGTACGGACCAATAACCAGCTTAAGCCAAAGGCAGCCCTCAATTCTAGTGGAAGCAATTGTGTTTTTCCCACGTTATTTATTCCCTTGTATCCTTTGGACAATGTGTGTTGAGAGTGGTTTCGGTCTGGGACCCAATCTCAAAGATAGAGCTACAGGGTTAGACCCAGACCCGTGGCAGAAAATAAAAACACATAAAAAGAGGAACTATCAAGATGGAAAGAGTTGATGTTTGCTCCATGATGATGATGATCGTGTTCTTTCTTTCATGTGCTTCTCTTGTTCCCAGAATCCACGGCCACATTGCTGAATTCGATGAGTTCTGGCAGAAACGGGCCGCGGAGGCATGGAATCGGACCCTGGAATCATACGAGATGGAGCCGGCAAAGATTGTCAGTCACTTGAACGTGCATGCAAACAGGCATATAAACCAACTTGAAAATGAAATATATAGTTACATTACATTACATGAGACAAAATTTTGCCTTGATGTTTTTTTTTTCGCAGGGTATTGAGGGAGATGAGCGAACAAGGGCTTGTATTGAATAGCACAAGAAGGAGTTTGAAGGGGAAACATTACGGCGGGCCATGCATGGCGACGAATCCAATCGACCGGTGTTGGCGATGCCAGGCAAACTGGGAGAGCAACCGGTTCAGGCTGGCAGATTGCGGATTAGGATTCGGGTACGACTCATTGGGGATCCGCTAGGCGGGAATATATCGTGCATGGGTTTGAAATAGAAATATTAATCAAATTATAAGGAAATGTAATTTTAACGAGAGTATCCATATATATATATATATTTTTTTTATAAATTGGCTACACATTCTAATGAGACCTGTTTTCTAACACAGTTTGGATTTGAACATTCATGCAGATGCCGCCATTATCTTGTCTGTAACACCAACATTTGATGAGCTCTTGTTTCCTTGTTTCCCAGTTATAAGGCCAAGGGAGGGAAGAACGGCCGTGTATATGTTGTTACTGACTCCTCCGACAACGACATGGTGAACCCAAAGCCGGGTACCCTCCGTCACGCGGTGATCCAGCCGGAGCCCTTGTGGATCATCTTCTCTCGTAGCATGGTGATCAGGCTCTCTCAGGAACTGATGGTCACTAGCGACAAGACGATTGATGGTCGTGGTGTAAAGGTTCACATTGCAAACGGCGCAGGCATTACCCTCCAGTTTGTTAAGAATGTGATCATCCACGGATTGCACATTCATAACATCGTACAAGGCAGTGGGGGGTTGATCAGAGATTCCGTCAATCATTATGGACTCAGAACTCAGAGTGATGGAGATGGAATATCCATCTTTGGATCACAAGATATATGGGTGGATCATGTCTCCATGAGAAAATGCTACGACGGACTCATCGACGCCATACAGGGATCCACGGGGATCACCATTTCAAACAGCCACTTCACTGACCATAACGAGGTAATGTGATTCATGATTAGAGAGAACTGTTAGAAGAAAATGGACCCGATTCTCCAGGTTTTCATGTGATGTGTGCCCAGGTGCATATATGACACAACTTATAAAAAAAAAGATGCGGTTGCGGTTGCTCTTATTAAAATCTTGAATGGAGCTGATTGATTATAGCACCTCACAAAGTTACTTATAACTTAGATTTATATTTGTGTCTCAAATGCAGTTGTGTCATCCTCAGCAGGGGGCGGAGGAATCTATGTTACTAATCGAGCTTGTGCCTTTTGGAATATGTTAGGCTATGCTCTTTGGCGCTAGCGATAGCTATTCCGAAGATTCGAAGATGCAGATCACCGTTGCTTTCAACCATTTCGGTAAGAGGATGGTGCAGAGGATGCCGAGGTGCAGGTGGGGATACATTCATGTTGTGAACAATGACTACACACACTGGAACATGTACGCCATCGGGGGAAGCCAGGGGCCAACCATCATTAGCCAGGGGAATAGATACACCGCGCCTCCTCTCAATGTGATGGCAAACGCACAAGAGGTTAGTAACCAACCACTAGGCGTACATGTAATAATAATGGTACGAGTCGACTTACATTTTAAAATGGCAATGCAGGTGACCAAGAGAGAGTATTCTCCTGAATCTCAATGGCAATCTTGGACGTGGAGATCGCAGGGAGATCTTTTCTTGAGGGGGGCATACTTTGTGGAATCTGGAGACCCAAATTATATGAGCAAGCATCCTGAGAGATATGATTCACTACAACCTGCTGCTGGAACACTGGTTGGAGACATTACAAAATTTGCTGGTGCTCTCACCTGCAGAAAGGGGATCCCTTGTTGATTTTTGGTGGGATGATGGAGAAAAGAAATGCGATCATGAGGGAGATTTCTAAGGAAATTAAGCAGTGTTGGTTGGGTTGGTTTATGCGTTTTTAATTGTCTTTATATCGTTTTTGCGGATTGATGTCGAACTTTTAACATAAAAAGATATGGGAATAAGGAATAAACTTTCTATAAATGCCAAACTCATTGCCATCTTGAGAGTACCAACAATCCAGATCACTGTAACATCCACACAAGGTGAATAAGCTCATGAGGGTAGCAGGGTGGGGCCAAGACTACGATGGGATGTGTGGGATTTACAAGCTCAAGTATATTATTTGCAATAGCTTTACGAGAAATTTTCTAACCCCCGTTAACTAAAGCTGAAGCTCGGTGCGGTTCGGCACCGAACCGTGCCGGTGCGGAACTGCACCGGCTCCTGCCGAACCGTGCGGTTCGGCGGGAGCCCGGTGCGGTGCACCGGGGGACTGGAACCCGATCCGACCCGGTTATTCTGGGTCGGGTCCCAATTAAAATATTAATAAATGTTAATAAAATAAAAAAAATATAAAAATGCAAATAAAATGAAATTTTTTTAAAAATTTTGAAAAAAATTGGAAAAATTAAAAAATATATAGGATAAATACCAAAAAAATATTTTGTATTAAAATGTTAAAATTTTTAGGGTTTTAGAATATAAGAG
>JAOYMZ010000428.1:0-10140 GCA_025802335.1 Pinguicula primuliflora | reverse complement strand
AAAGGTTTACAAATAACAAGCCCACAGCCCACAGCCCACAGCCCACAGCCCACAGCCCACAGCCCACAGCCCACAGCCCAGAGCCCACAAGTAATTTATTCCTGTCCTGGCCTTTTCAATTCTAGGTTTATCCTTTTTTTTTTTAAATCCTTACCTCTACAGTTTTCCTGTTCTCCGGTTCTCCAATTTGATGTAATTATGTTAGGTTAACACTAACACCTGAATTCATATTGGATACAAATTAGCCAATTCATATTCTTGTTTCATCTTCGAGCCCATTCATGGTATAGAGCTCTCAGCTCTTCGCTGACGATTTAGAGTGGAGATAATGGCCAGGTATCAGTGTGAAGTTGCTCCGACTTGCGGAGACAGCACCGTGTCTGAGGTTGTAGGTGAGAATCGACTTTACCATTTTTGTTGTGCTGGCCGTGGAAAGAAAGTCCGTTGCAATTTTGTGAGTTTTCTCCATGTAAATCGCATTGCTTTGGAGTTGTGGGTTGTAGGGTTTTGTTGTCTGGGGTGTTGATATTCTCCCTGCAGCTGCAGCTTTCGAGGGTTGTCGAGATTATTATAGTCTGCACCCGATTTTTAAGGTGGATGGGGTGGGTACAGGAGAACATTATGATAATGAAGCGCTGCACAATTTTCCTCGTGGCCCGACCTCAAAAACGAGAGTCCGGAGAAAACATGGAGCTATGGTGCTAGGTTCTGGTATGTCGAACAGTTATCCTTCATGTTGTCTTCGTTACCCGGTGTATACACCAAGTATTTGTTCGTGTCCTGTCGAATGACATTTCTAGGTTTGGGGTAGGTCGTATTATTCTATGTTTGTGACGTTTTACCAAGTCGTTTGCAAGAATTATTCTTTGTCTGGATCTAGACTTGTGTGTTATGATATATGTGAATGTGATGCGGTTAGTTATGTTTATGAGTTGATTGCTTGTTAGATATTTTCTGTATTTTCGATGAGTCTTTTTGGTTGTAACATGTTTCGATTAATTTAGCTAAATCTGAATGCACAATTGTCCTGAATGACGAAGAAGCATGGGATTTCGATACATCTCCTGGCAGGAGGCAGAAATTGGGGAGTAGGCATAACTCTGAAACACGGTTGGGGTTAGGGAGGGTATGCTGCAGTGTCGCACCGGGAAAGTTAGACTCGAAACAGTTTGAGTTTCACTTAGAGTAAGATATAACAACTTATAATCTATGGGGCTAACTTCGTCTGCCGATGTTTTATCCTGACGCCTGCTTTCAAATGATGTAGGAAAGTATGGGGAAGATTCCCAGAAGAGAAAACTGATGGGTTTGCTCATATTGACTCCTTATGGTTTTCGATGTACAGAAAACCACGTTGCAAAGCTAAGGTCTTAAGGTGGATCAAGAGCAAAGACATATTCTCAAAGAAATATGTGTTTATACCAATTGTTCTGTGGTATGTATTTGCGGTTGCTGTGAATAATAATATTGTTCTCCGTTTTCACCTGTTCCGTCTGGAGGTTAAATGGGCTACATATGTCCTGTTGAGTTCAATCACAGATTTTGTTTTGCGTAGGAGTCACTGGTTCCTTCTAATCTTTTGTCACTTTGGAGAAAATCCACATTCAAACACCGGAAATCCATGCATGCTGTTACTTGATTCCCTTCATAGTACCAATACTCAGCAGCTAAAACCTGATATCAGAAGGTATTTTATGAATTGAGTAACGCAGTTATTTTATTGAAATCAATTCCATAATGATCAGCAAAGCTCTATTTGTCGACAGGATCACTATTGATCCTTGTGGTTTACTTTTTTCGCCAGCTTCTTAGTTGATATATTCAAGACGGAAAAGCGGCAAGAGGAGGAAGTGCTGATCAGAAATATACCTCTTTACATTCCAAAGGTGAATATTCTTACCAAATACCGTAACTGTCTTCATTCTAGGAAGACTATACATGACCAGTTTCGATGATCCCAGGTACCACAGCAGAGGGGTAAAGATGAGTGTGGTTTTTTCGTTCTCTACTACATCAATCTATTCTTGGAGCGTGCCTTTGTTAATAGTAGTGTTTCCATGGCCTACCCTGATTTTGTAAGTTCTGTCCTTCCTTTTGCTTGTTTTCTTAATAACAACCAATGTTACTTTTTTGTTGCAATGCGTGATTCATCATTCTTTTTTCGTCCCTTTAGATAAAAGAAGACTGGTTCAATTCAGATGACATTGAATGCTTTGTTAAGGGACTGGAATGAATTATCTTAAGCCCCGACTGTTAAGCCCCGACATGTATGCGTGTGGTACGGGTAACATTACAAGGTTAATCTGTACATATCGTGCAAGACAAGTTCCTGTTCTATGCTTTGCCACAGAGCTTGTCTGCTTCACTTCGTATCTAGCATTGTCGTATGATTTTCATATCTCTCTGATATGCACGGGAAATCAACAATTAATCGGTTCAAACGAACGAGAGTAGGACGAGGAGTCCGAATTAGTGCTCAGATGTGAGAAAGAATCAGTGAATCGGCCGGAAAATGAGAATCAGTGCCGACGAAAATAGGATTTAGCTTTTACCACATTTCTTCTGATCCTTTGATTTTCACCTGCGCGGCATACCTCACAGGTGCAAATATAGGTTCATAAGGATCAACCACATGCATTGTGGCGCGCTTTGCCGAAGCCTCGAAGAAATGTTTCGCCTTATCGTCCCATGCATCAAAATTTGAAGTCCAATCACCCATCCGTACTCTAAAATATTTGATGCAGCTCTTTTGCGTCTGCCTAATTATTGACGTGATCGGAAGACGACATGCACCCTTAAGGACTCCATTAAAACACCCCACTTGATTCGTTGTCATTATATCATAACGAAGTCTCTCATCGTATGACGTCGTCCACTTAGCCACATCAATGTCTTCCAAGTATCTGTGTGCAGTAGGATTACGCGCGCGTATCTGCTCCATTTGGTCAAGAAACTTTATTTTGCTCAACATCGAGCCAGCTTTTCAAGCCATATCCTTTACGATCTTATCTTTGAATTTCGTATGAACATTCGCACAAATATGACGCAGGCAAAATCTGTTAATCGCAATTTCACCATTGAATGTTGAAATTCGGTTAGTTGCACTCAGACAACCTGCACCTCTGTCTGAAATGATGCAACTCGATCTGTCATGTGTCGCGTATAGTGTCAATATTTTTAAAAACTAAAACCAAGAAGTCTCGAACTCCTCGTCCACCGATGCAAATGCAACGGGCAAAATATGGCCACTGACATCTTGTGTCACAGCAACGAGTAATTTTTGTCTATAAGGACAGTAGAGATGCGTACCATCTACAGATAGGACAAGCCTACAGTGTTGGTAACCAGCAGTGCACGACTCAAATACCCAAAATACGTAGACCAGCTCTTTTTGGGTTTGAATTTCTGTATCCTTTAAAGCAAAGTCGTACATATTTGTAAGGTTGTAGTGCTTTAGATATGCTAAGTACGTGGGCAAACTTCTGACGCCTGACGTCCATGTACCATTCACCATCTCAATTGCACGCTGTAGGACAAATCAAGCTTTTGAATATGTGACTTCAAATCCGTACTTAAACTGAATCATCAGTTGCACATGTTGTACCGAAAATGCTAAAAAATAAAACTCGATAATGTTAGAATATAATAATCTACAAGTATGTTAATGAATAATAAATATCAAGTAGTAGTGAGTACCTAGATTTTGGGTTATTATTCCAACCAAATTCTGAGCGACCATGTTCTTCGTGAGATTGCGATGAAACTCATTAAGCGCACTATCTTCACACGTGTGAAAGTATGACATTTTGATGATTTCCCATTTGCACCCAACAGGTCAGAAACGCACGTTGAGCTACCACATGTAAGAGGTCTCCTCGAAGTGTTTGCACCGCAGCAACAACCTCATCTTATCACTTTTGTGCACACAATATTCTCTTTTAGCATGTACAACATGATATTTATCAATGGCCCGCTGCAGACGTGTTTTGTCTTTAAATAATTGACCGATCTGGAGCAAACCAATATCATCGTCGAAATGACCGATGCTCGTAGAAGGAAGAATATTCATAGAGTCCCCTAGTTGAGGATACTCATCATGATGCTACTGCGCAGGTCTACCCTCTATTAGTGCAGGATACATCTCATCGCGATGCAGTGTAGGACAGATCGATCACATATCCTCACCATCATCCTCGCTATCAAGTTCAGAATCATGAATGTCAACTTCTACAGGTCCCGCCGAATCAATTACCGGATCTACAAAAATATCTTAGTCTTTTTCTAGGATATTTGTAGCAGGTAGCGGCGACGGAAATTAGGGCGAATGAATGGAGACGAAAGAGAATAGGAAAGGCACAACAGAAATCCTATCAAGTCGATCGACCAACGGTTAGGATCGATGCACAAAAAACTCGACGGACGGCTAAGATTTGCAGAAAATGAAGTTTACAGTGGTCGTTTTGTTGAGAAGTGGACGTCGTTTACCGCATCCAAATGTAGATATAGATTAGTGCGGTTTCATTCTCTCTCTAGCATTTTGTTTCTCACTGTCTACAAGATGAGAACTCACTAGTAGGAAGAGTCTGTAATGCTGGAAGTGGTATGATGCAGGAAGACTTTTGATCAAAATATTTTTATACGAACACTCTTCGGCGAAAAATATCAAATAAATTTATCTTGTTAGATTCAGGTAAAGTCTATCGAGCTATGTTCTTAAGTGAGCCAGTTAGTCACTTGATCTCTTGAGCACACATAACTCAGCTTTAATAGTACACTATCCTGATTTTCCTTGATGAAGAATATGTCAATCTCCATATGTTTAATTCTATCGTGCTGAATATGATTGTTAGTGATACTAATTGCACCGCGATTTTGGTCACAATGCTCTGTTTCAGCTGTCGATCTTGCAATCACCTTGTTGTTTATCTCTTCCATGAGATTAGGTTGCTTCCTACAAACATGCAATATCCTGAGGTCTATCTCATGTCATCAGCAACTCCCTAATAAGCATCACATAAATCCTCACTATAATAAGCATCACATAAATCCTCACTATCAAAGTGGTCATTCTTATTGATGATCATTCTCTTGACAAGTGCACTCTTTAGGTATCTCAAAATACGATACACATGATCCATATTATCCTTCTTAAGATCATGCATATAATCGATTAACCACACTCACAGCAAATGATATGTCAAGTCTAGTGTGAGTTAGATAAATCATTCTTCCCACCAATATCTAATCTCTCTCCCAAGCAATTAGTCCTCCCACATCTGCTCTAAACTCGACCTTCTGATCAGGTGTGATTGCTGGATTACATCCCACCATTCCAGTATCAATGAAGAGTTCTAGTGTATATTTCTCCTATGACAAGACTATCTCATCTACTCCATTTACTATATTCAATCCAAGGAAATAGTGAAGTGGTCATTAATTATTTACCTTAAACTTTTTCTTCAACTTCTCTGAGGAGATCAATCAAAATCAACTATATCATCAACATACACTACAATAATGATGATGTGACCCTACAAGGAAAAAAAATTCTTTAAGGTGTGAAAAATAAATGATGAAATTATGGAAATCCCATAGGACCATTGAAAATTGGTCTCCTTTGCATAGAATTTTCATCAGCGATACTAATTCTGAAAATAACGGTGTCAGTGATCAAAATTAACCTTAATTATATACGAAAAATATATGAATTTTAATCTACATATTATTTTTGTAAGACGTGGGTTCTAAATAATTAAAAAATAATTTAGGTTATCATCATCATTCACTATCATAATTGATGACACAAATAGAAAACCTATAACATGTTATCAAAACGAAAAAGGTTAAATGACCCCATACTTTTGAGTTTTGTCCATCAATTCGCCAGCAGGTACAAACTGACGAATTTTTTTCTGAGACCGAAACTCTCAGTCCGAAAAATAGCCTTATAAACTAAAATCTAATTGCGGCCGTCCCATCTGCATCGGATGGCCGCGATTAACCCAACTTAAGTTATAGTGCTCGCGGGTCAAAACCAGTGGTTCGGGTCGCGGGTTTCGACCCGTGAGCATTAAAATCGTTTAAATTTTTTTTCACATGGAAGAGAAATTCACAATCGGCTTATGTTCCTCGCTGTCTGAGATATTGGCATCCTCGTGATCAGAAATGTAATGCTTTTCCATGGCTCATTTCTTGTTGTATATTCGACACAATACTCAATCATCAAGCTGCAAAAAAATCCATACATCAGCAAAATTGAAAACACAGAGCAGCACCAGTTATCATTCCGAGTGATGATAGGGTAATTAATCCGATGCAGTACCCTCAAATTGTTTCTCTTTCCAGCGGATCGATCCACATCAGCCAATCGATATTCGTGCATAATCCAGTTTGTTTTCACTCGTCTTGGAGCTTTTCCAGCATAGAACACCAGAGCCTTCTTAATCGCCAGAGTCTTCGGTTTCCCCACCGGCTTATCAGCTCCGATGGCTTTCTAGTATCCCGTACCACTCTTTTTCACCGTAAAACGACATCCCTGTCATGTAAAAAAACAGAAATCTCCCATCAAAACCTAGGAACTCCCTTCTACAATATTATGAAGAAGAAAAAAAAATCTTACCAGGAAGTTCCCACGGGTTGAAGTTGTATAGGTCAATTTCAGCTATAACAGGTGTCGGGACCTGCTGTCCGGCGCATCTCCGGCTTGACAATAATATGCCGTAAAGCTTGGATTTTTCAGAGTTATTTGGGTGTTCAAATAATTATTAAGACGAAAATTTAAAAAAAAATGATTTTAATGCTCGCGGGTCGAAACCCGCAACCCAAACCGCAGGTTTTGACCCGCGAGCGCTGTTAATTAAGTTGGGTTGATCGCGGCTGTCCGATGCAGATGGGATGGCCGCGATCAGATTTCGGTTTAAAAGACCATTTTTCGGATTGGTAGTGTCGGTCCACGAAAAAAATTTACAAACTGACACAGTTTGTTTTGGTTTCAATATTATTTAATTTTTTTTGTTTTATTTTTAAATAAATTTTTTATATAAAAAATAATATTTCAAATTTTGGGTTTATACCATCAATGATTACACGTTTTTGGTTTTATACCATTTAGCCTCATAGAGTTATATGATAGAGTTTTAAATTTTTTTCAATAGTGGAGTTATCCTAATATCGATTCAAAAAAATTAAAAATAGTACAATTTTAAAGTTTTACGATTCAAAAGTTTAAAATTTTGTAAAATTTAGAATCTATGATTTATAAAATTTTAAATTTAGAATTTATAATATAGGATTTTAGTTTTTCTGACAAACACGCCATAATATCAAGAAAACAATACAAAAAATAGCAGACATTGGTTATAGATAAAATTATAATAAAAATGCACAACTGTATTGTGGAAGGTTTGAGAATTGGTTGGAAGAGCAGGAGGTGCTGGATTGAATTCCTTCACGATCAAAATTTTTAAATAAAATTTTTTTGGAAAAAAGCTCAAATGATGTTGTTTGGACTTGGCCAGTAACAACTTGATAGCAGCGTCTAGCTATGTAGATGGACCAGATAAAAAATCTTGGTGTTGTTCTGACGTTTTCAATAATTCGTTATATTTTTCTATATTTGGTTATATGGTTCTTTAATTAAAAGTTAAAAATTTTATCCTTGGAACTTGGTTAGAATGTGAGTTTTTTTGGTGTTATGTGTATAAATTTTCTGTTGGTATAGCATAGAATTTTTTTTATAAGTAAAAATATTTATTGATTTTTGTTATGTATATACAGTTTTGGGTCTCAACCCATTTTCGCCTCCACTGGGCTTATACATCAGCAGCCCAAACCCGCAATTGTTTACAATTTCGCACTTACTACAATTCGCACCATATGTCTGGATTTCTTCGCCTTGTAAGTATCAGAGACAGAGCTCCTCGGAGCACTGAAGTTTATCTACATTTTTATGTTTTTCCCAGCCGTATCTGTGGCAATTCTGTCGGGAGTCCGTTCATTCAGCCACAGCCACATCAATTCCTCCCCATAGTGATGAAATCCGTCAATTATTAAGACAGGCATCCGGCAAAGGGCAAACGACAGTATAGCAAAGAATTATACATGAATTTTTTTACCGTAAGTTATCCCAATTTTATTCGACAAAATCAATTTTCTTAATAAATATATTTTATTATATGTCTTCTTAATAAGCTTCTCCATAACTAAAAAATAATAATAATAAAATAAAAAAATAAAAAATAAAATAAAAAATAAAAAAAGTATCTCCATAACTAGGGCCAAGAGCCAAGACTGCACATCTAATCTTGATGGGCTCTTTTGACAACTAATAAAATGTCAAATACTGCATTAACCCAAGTAGGGATATCCAATTTACCCGCGGGTATTGGGTTGCCCACGGGTAACTCGATACCCGAATCCAATACCTGATACCCAGCAAGTATGGGGCCGAGTATGAGTATTGAATTCCCGACCCGTGGTAATACCCGAACCCAAAACATTTGAAGTTTTTTTTTAAAGCTTTTTTGCGGATTTCGAATATTCAAAACCCGAAACTCGAAACCTGCACCCGTCTTATTATAAACCTAAACCAGTCCATTTTATTTTTGAGTTATTATAAGCCTAAACTTGGAATTTTTTATCGGTGCCGAATCTATGGTGTCGAATTTGTCGAAATGTATTATTGATCGTTGGATTTGTGCTTCAACTGAAATGATCTCGGCCGTTGCACAAATCCAACGGCCAATAATACATTTCGGCACCATAAAAGGTAAAATTCGGTACGATAGATTTGATAGGTTTAAACAAATTCACCTTAACCTGCACCCGCACCCGCTCTTCTGTTTCTCTTGCCGTCTCCTGCGCGAAGCTGTGTTCCTTCTTTGAACTTCAATCTTCAATTTTTGGTTAGTTTATGACTGTGGGTTTATGGGTTCGTTGTTTTCGTTATCAATTGTGGCTTTAGTTTCTTTCGATTATGGCTTTCTTTTCTTTCCGTGCTTTAGATTTCGGTTTAGGGTTTTGTGAGGTGTTTCGAATTTTCATGTCAAGTTTGATGCTGTTTATTTGGATGATTTGTGAGGTGTTCCTTGCACGAGATCTAGGCTAGATTTCTGTTTTTTACCTAAATGAAATTGTGAGGTGTAAAAATTTATTGGGATGATATGTGAGGTGTTTCGGGGATGATTTGTGAGGTGTTTCGGGGATGATTTGTGAGGTGTTTCGGGGATGATTTGTGAGGTGTTTTGGGGATGATTTAATTTCTGTTTTTTTACATAAATGAAATTTCAAATTAGTATGATTTCGTCTATGAATTCCCAACTATAAGAACGTTGACAAAAGTATAAGAATGTTGGGAAACTGACTTCTTGTGGAAAAATTAATTTCTTGTGGAAAGTATGATTTCGTCTATATTTCTTGTGGAAAAATTGACTTGTGGAAAAATTGGCAAAATTTGGGTTTGGGTATTATCCGAACCCGGTTTTGGGTACTCGAGATCGGGTTTAAGTAGCTTTTTGCATTACTCGAAATTTCGGGACCCAAAACTCGAATGTGCACCCCTAAATCCAAGAGTCGTATTTAACGTTAGCTACAGATAAATAGGTCGGTTGGTTTATTTGTTTTTCCTCCTAAGGTTTATCTTGTTGATATTTATCGATCGGAAGTTGCAGGAAGCTTTAGGATTCTATCTGCTACTCCAACAATGGCTACTTCGTCAGGTACGTCGGCCTTTTTTGTTTTTCTATTGTAATCGATTGATTTTTTTGCTTGACGAAGCACGATTGTGCTATCTTTTTGTTGTCCGGTCGAAAAAGTATTGGGGATTCTTCTCCCTGACAAAAATATTATTTGAATGTCGTTTTTTAGTCTGTGAATGATTGAGAAACGGATTCATGTATTTAGTTTTATCTTCTTCTTAAAGTTAATCGTGATTTTTTTACCCTTAATTGTTGGAGTGATTTCCAAAAATAATTGTGATGGGAATTCAGTTGCGTTTAAATCGAGGGAGGATCACCGGAAACAGCTTGAATTAGAAGAGGCCCGTAAGGCTGGGCTTGCACCTGCTGAAGTGGATGAAGATGGAAAGGAAATCAATCCTCACATTCCGCAGTACATGTCCTCAGCGCCTTGGTATCTGAATGC
>JAOYMZ010000427.1:0-10140 GCA_025802335.1 Pinguicula primuliflora | reverse complement strand
TCGTGTCGATTTTATATACTGGATGAAAGGATTGATTGATAATGATAATGAATCCGTCTTACTGAGGCATTCGTTGCAACTCGACGAGTAGTGTCAATTTTGTCAAATGCATATTTTTGTCATAGTTAAAAATCCCGAATAGCCTAGTCGGGACTAACACACTTCAGTCGATCCGACAGAGACCCATTAAGGTTAACCCGTCAAACCATTCGTGCTCCAACTATCCTTTAATAAATGCAACATCCGAGGAGACTGCATTAAATCATTGACTACAGCTGGTCCACGCCCTTAACGCAAATTACAACTTTAAATTGATTAAATCAATGATTATGTGTGCTCCAACTCGTCGATTCTTCTTCTTCTTCACATCTTAATTCTTAAGTAAGTCAGGATTAAAAGAGCACACACACATCTCGGATAATGGATTTGTTCCTTTCATCGAAGTCGAGGTCCGACATTACGTATAAACCCAACCAAAAGAGCAATAATTAATAAGCCAACACTAAACTGATTTGCTCACGCGTGTATCACCCAACCATACGTGCTTTATACGTATAGTTTTGGAACGGTGCATTGTATCGCGCGACCATACATTCTTCACACCTTCCAAATGAAATGACTCTCTTGCCCTCCAAAGTGTCTTTCCGCCTACTCCTATATGTGTCCTTTTTGTCTTCAATTATGCACCCCTTGCTAAGGACGTCAGTCGACAGCGCGACCATACGTGTGTTTCAAATTCCATTACTCTTTTCCTTGCGTGTCTTTGTCTTTATAAGCACCCTTTGTTGCAAAACTTCACAAAACACATCATCAAGATGTATGTCTCACACCAAAATTCTTCTTCATCTATTACGGACAACGAACCGGAGGTAAAAAGCCTCTCTGCACCACCAGTAGATAAGGACGAACCTCAGGTGAACCTACTTTATTGTTTTAAGCACATTTATAACCGCGTTACTTACTATTGTTGGTCTATGTTTTTGGCCTCTGAAATTGATTCTGAGGCAACAAAGGTTGGTAGTCTGATGGAGGAGTGGGCCAACAACTCGAGTGATGATGGTGATCCTGAAGACGAACCATGGGGCACTGAATATGCTGAGGAGGAGGAACTCCCTGGTGGTTGCCGCTGTTCAGCGGGCATGAGAAGAAAAATTGGAGGGACACTTTCAGGAATTAGGCCTCATTCTGCAAGGGTTGCAACCTCCATCTCCTCCAACACCTCCACCTCAATCTGCATTGCCTGGAGGAGTCTCCGGCTCCGGGTATGGGTCGACCCCATCCTCGGATGGAGATGTCATCCCCTCCCCCTCAGATAGTGACTCTGACATGGACTTCTGGTGATGAATCATATACTTTTGGCACTCTTTTGGGTATTAAGAAATTCCGGCCTTAGCAAGACCGGGGCTATCTCAAACCTAGAAAAAAAATCCAACTTGAAGAACAGCAAGAATTCATTTGGGTCAGCTCAATTCAACAATCACCAGAGAGATTGAGGAAATAAACGAAGAACACTTGTTGGTTGTGGTGGCTCGGAAAGGAACCTGTCAGAAAGGAAGCCTCAGAGCAACATAGATGTACCGAAAGGGAAACAAAAAATGGATTATTGCAACTGGTATCGTGAGAGTCTGGAGAGAAGCGGGTTGAGGGAGAACAATGACATTAAAGGGGTGACTCCTCGCTCGTAGGCCTCCCAACAATCTCAAGAGCTTGTCCCGCGATATGACCCTTCGCCCGTATTGAAGTGGATTTTCGCTGTCCCCTTGGCACTTTTTCTTCCTATCTTTCTGAAAGTTCGAAATCGAATCGAACAAGTATTTGCGTAAGAGACATGAAAGAGAAGGCGCTTACCTACTTCTAGGGTTATAAACGAACAAAGTCATTCGTGAACAAGCTCGAATTTGACTCGTTTAAAGCTTGTTTGTTCGGCTCACAAACCTTAATGAACAAAGCTTAAACACGAAACTCTGTTCGTTAAGTTTAACAAACAAATTTGGTTCGTTTGTTAACCTTACCAAATAAGCTCTGCTCGTTCGTTAACCTTAACAAATAAGCTTGGTTCATTCGTTAACCTTAACAAACAGAGATCAAATATGGATTTGTTTGTTCAATCTTGATATGTTAAACTACATTTTTTGTATGATCATTTTATTTTGTATGATAGTTTTATTTTTGTATATGATGAGATATAAGACCATCTCATTAGGGGCCTAAATTTTAAATTGATTTTGATTATGCTTGATACCATATCAAACAACACAGTTTAGTTTAAAGTGAATTCAATGTATTCGTACATACACATTTATTTACTTATAAATACGATTATTTTTGTTTGAATGATCCGTTAAATAATGGTGTAAGTATCAATTGGTCTTTACTTTTCGTTATTTTCATTGCTCGTTAATGCAGAATGAACGATCTCGAATATGTAAACGGACACATAAACGAGTCGAATATGAATAAATGCAAACCATCCCGTTCGCAATCTTATTCGCAAACGGTTCATTAAGCTTAACAAACAAGCTCGGTTCCTTCGTTAAGCTTAACAAACAAGCTCGGTTCGTTCATTAAACTTAACAAACAGAACTTGAACATGGCATGTTCGTTCGAGCTCGGTTCGTTTACAGCCCTACCTGCTTCCGAAACTAGTAATTCTTTCCCAGCTGCTGAACTGAAAGCAAGAGGGTGGATCCACAAGGCTCGTGAACATCTAATCTGACATGCTTGGTATAAAAGGCTGGGTTCACCAGGGTTCGCTAACTCTTGGTTAAGAAAATCCTAAATTCTACTCCTTTTCTGAGTCTCTTCAAGAACGAGAGGGGAAGGATTTATTGGGACAATCAAGAAAAAAGCCACTTTCGAAGAACTATCTGTCTAACTTCTACAGCCAACCTCCGTTGAAATATGGAATAAAGTAGTGTTCCGAGATTGAAGCGAGACAGAGAGAGAATTGGAGGAGGCCGGAGGGGAGGAAAGGGAGAGAGGGCAGGATTGAACGTTAATCGAATGTTGACGACTTGAGATTATCTTCAACTTCAACGTGGAGAGAAGAGATTTGAATCCATGAGAAATAAACATCATCCACGAGAAACAAACCATGAGAGATTTTCAAAAAAATTTGCCCTTGCTGTTCTTGAATGCTGGGTTTGTTTATCAACACTGATTTTTTTAGATGATTTGGGCATATCCAGTATTTGTCAAGTTCGTGTCAAATGTTAATCTCATTAATTAACAACTAAGTCCGAGATCTAAAAATCCCTAATTTGCCAAGTCCGAATGTAAATTTCCGGACTTTGACAAATCCGGATGCTCTTCTCAAATTTTCTATGATTGGATAGTCATATTTTCAAAAAATCAATATGAATTAGCACAAAAGAAAAATTGACCTTCAACCGGTGTCGTATTATATGTTATGTCGTCATCGAATTCCTTCTTTGATTATCGCGTCTCATTCTCTTCCCTCTTCTCTTCGTCGCGTCTCGTCTTTCTCTGCTGCCCTATATGTAGATTTTCTTTTTGGAAAAAAGGGAAAAGGGAAAAGGGAAAAAGGAAAATCCACACACCTATACACATACATTTATATATATGTATATGTATATGATGTATGTATTTGTATAGGTGCATGTGTGAATAGTGGAGGCGGAGTGGTTTGGAGGGGAGGAGGAAGATGGAGCCGTGTTTGTTTGGTTCTCGTCATATTTTCATTGCGATATAACTGAAAAGAGGTGGGAGGGGAAGGAGGAAGATGCATGAAGACAAATTCCGGCAGCTTTCGTCTTCATCCAGGGATTTCTCGTTTTCTATCTGCTTTTGCTTTTTATGGGTCAATTCTGTTCAGAAGACCTTGTTAGGAGCATAACCGTATGCATACCATAGATGACAACCCCAATTTCACAAAACCCTTTTCTGCTTGTTTTGGTTTTAGTTTTCGTGTAGCGAAATAAGCAATGGGATTGGGAGCACGAGTTGGCCGGGGAGTTGAAACGATGATGGGAACTGGGGATGATTCTTCTGTCTGTATTCTTCGATTCTGATTTTCATTTCTTTTTTAAAAGCCGAAAACGACAAAAAAAAATGATGGATGATGTAGGGGTGGTGGTGGATAATCCAAAAGGCGGCGTTTTGAATAGTGATGAGCATTCGTGTTTCAGTTCGAGGTGGAAATCAACCCCTGATCTGGCGTCTATTCCGGAGTACTGTTTGTCAGCTGCGGAGGAATCGGCTGAGCGGGTGTTGAATTGGATACGACCAACACTTGACTCTCTGGAGAGGAGGATGGATGTCATTGATTATATTCAGCAACTGGTCAAAACTCGTCTTCACTGTGAGGTAATTGTTTTCATTTGATACTAATTTGTTGGTCAATTAGTTATTTTATTGTCTGTTTTTTGCTTTTTCCTTCACTTTTTTTTTGTGTGTGCATGTAGATGGGAAGGTGGTAAGATTCTTTTGTGTACTTCGCTAGTGCTTTTATTCTCTAGGCTCCTTCCTTTGTTGCTTGGTATGATGTGTGAAGGGTTAGCATATTCTGGAGAATAACTTCCTCTAGATGATTATTACCAAAATGAGTTTTTGAGATCCTTACGCTGTTGCTAACTCAGTCATGACTCATGTAGTTTAGGGCTGAGTGAATGCACGGTATGATGGACTAAAAGGGATATTGCGGAAAGAGATCAGTTTTTTTCGTGTGTTAGCCGAGGGGATGAGTGTGCCCCATACAGACCAAGTTCCATTTTGGTAAATGAGAAGTGCGTTTGTTTTTAAAGCCGATGTCTCAAATCAGAGTAGCATCAAGTGTTTTGCTTATTTTGTCAAGGAAAAGGGCGATTGACTTTCATGAAATATGGGCATCTTGAATCATGAGTGGCTTTCGTGAATTATGTAGACATCTGTGCTCCTGAAAAGTGTAATGTCTGATTGGATGGGTTCGAGGATATTGTTGCAGATTCCATGATTTACTTCTGATGTCGTAATCAAAAGTTTTTGGATAGGATCGGCGACATGGGAAAGGGGATGAAATGGGGGCGCTAAAATCAGGCTATCTGCATCCCCTGATTCTGTTCACCCATAGGTTTCGAGCTCTAACCTTACCATATGAGCATTGAGATACGTGTTCGGATTCGTGGTGGTGGACAAGAATATTCATGCCGGGGGATTAAAGTTTACCCACCTGCCTTTAATAATCTGCAAACTAAAGAATATAAGGGGATATCACCAAGTTGCTCTGTTGCTATCACTTTCCATATCTACTAGGACTTGGCGTCGCGTGGTCTGATCATGAATTCTTGGCCGATCAACCAAATCATGTAAATTAGAGCAACGACTTTATATTTTTCATCCTTCAGTCCTTTTTTTGCTAAGCTTATAGATAGGCGAACTTTCATTTAATACAAGGCCTCAGGCTTACATTATCAAATGTTGCGATCATCTTCATGTGCTAAAGTTTTCAATGGTTAAAACCTGACGAATTGATGTTCCTTATCAGGTTGTGTCCTATGGATCTGTGCCTCTCAAGACCTATTTACCTGAAGGAGATATTGATTTGACTGTCCTTAAAGGTCCTAATGCGGAAGAAAATTTGGCTCATGATGTTCTTGCTGTGATGCTAGATGAAGAGAAGAATGAAAACGCAGAGTATGAAGTAAAGGAGGTGCAATTCGTTGATGCTGAGGTGATCTCTTTTCTGATTTGAAATGACTGCTCCATATGTGATCTAAATCGTATTTTTACCTCGCTAACCTATCATCCTTTCAATTTTAGGTGAAACTAGTGAAATGCCTTGTTCGAAATATCGTGGTTGATATATCTTGCAATCAATTAGGTGGAATTTCTACGCTCTGTTTTCTTGAGAAGGTAGTGGCAGATTGTTGTTTTTATTATATTTTGTATGGTCGCATGCTATTTGTTGTATGGTCCTATTGATTTTGCAGGAAAATCTGTTGGATTGCTATTTTATCTATAATTGTTTTACACCTAACAGAAAGGGTAGCTTTATTATTTCTTTATGTTCACCTCTAGTCTCTCTTTCTTTCTTTCTTACTATTCATGCATGTATTTCACATTTTTTTGGCATGAAACTCTTCTGCTTCCTTTTTTTATGCCAAGTAACCAGAAAATACCACCCCAATTTTTACTTCAGATGCAATTTTTCGAGATCAGTTTGTGGTGACAGAACTTAAGTCTTTTCTTGCATGTTCAATGCACATACACGTTTTATAAAATGACTTGGAAAAAGAATACATTTTAATGGGGTTCACACCACTGAGGCCTGCACTTGCTGGTTATTGTTTCTCGCGTCTTCTTCTAAATATTTGGTTCTCAAAATCATCGTTGTTTAGCAAGTTGCTCTGTTTTCAGGTAGATCGTTTTGTTGGGAGAGATCATCTCTTCAAGCGCAGCATTATCTTGGTCAAAACTTGGTGCTATTATGAGAGCCGTATACTAGGCGCGCACCATGGTCTAATTTCTACATATGCTTTGGAAATACTTGTCCTCTACATATTCCATTTTTTTCATTCCTCACTCAGCGGCCCTTTATCGGTAAGCACTCCAGACAAACTATATTAGTGAGCTTATTTTTCGTAAATGGGATGCCTTATATTTTCTTCTTGTAGGTGCTCCATAGATTCTTGGATTACTACAGTAATTTTGATTGGGAGAAGTATTGCATCAGTTTGAAAGGCCCACTTCGTAGGTCATCTTTGCCTGATATTGTTGGTAAGCATTGCCCCTTAGTAATATGATGATGCATATATTCTGATATCACTTCGAATGCTTTTGCTCTCTCTGACTGCACGGATTCTCTACTGTCCGGTTGTATGTTATGTATGTCCTCAATTTTTTTCCCTTTTGTGCAGTGGAGATGACTAATAGTGAATCAAACAGTCCGTTGCTCAGTGAAGAGTTTCTTGATAGCTGCATGGAAATGTTTTCACTTCCTTGTATGGGGCTTGAACGGGATCTGAAACCATTTCAGATCAAACATCTTAATATAGTGGATCCACTCAAGGAAAATAATAATATAGGCCGCAGTGTAAACAGAGGTGAGGGACGTTTTCTCCTATTCTCTCTTGTTCAAGATATATCTTTCAATGTTTTTGACTGTTCTAATTTGAACTCACTCTTCTATACTTGCCGCCATTTCTTGGCACCTTTTGAGCCACTTTAAGGAGAGATAAAAATTCGCTTGCAAAACTCTGGTTTGTTGGTCCTAATGGACCGATATCGAGTTTTGAAAGAGTGTTTGAATATTAAGACCTTCCAAATTATTCAGAAAATTTCAATCCAGCATTCTTGTGGTCTACACTCCCGACTTATTTCTTGGCGTCACCTTTTGTCTGTAACTTGACTAACTGTTCAATGAGTCAACTTGGACATGCAGATTCTTTCCATGGAGTCACTGTTGCGTGAGAGATTCTACCATTTTCATTAGGAAATGGCGTATTATTTCCATATTTGTAACTTGAGTCGTTCATCTTTGCTCTTTGCCAGGCAATTTCTTCCGTATCCGTAGTGCATTAAAATATGGAGCACGCGAGCTTGGTCAGATTCTTTCACAATCAAGAGAACAAATTTCTGATGAGATCCACCGATTTTTCTCAAATACCAGTGAGAGGCACGAACATCTACATCGAAGTAACTTGCGAGATCTGGCACTTGATATTGGTGATGATGAGTCTTTGACTGCATCTGTATCGTCCCCTTTGGTATTATCTTCTGAGGATGACGGGCTTCTTAAGTCAAATGACAGCGATTCTGATGACGGTGGTGTTGGTTTGGAATATGCACCTGTTTCAAATTTAAAAAATAAGCCAGAAGGCTACAGAACGAGAGAAGTTTCTGTAGAGATGACATCTGAATCTTGCTCTTCAGAGGATGGGGTCTCCTTTTCTGAACAATGTGTGGCAGGGAGCAATTTTGGGCTTGGAACATCTAATTCAAGTTTATGGGATGGCATACCCAATAATATGTCTTGCAGTAATTGCAGCGAATCTCATTCAGAAAACCACTATGGAACGCCACGCTTTTCTTCTCAATCGTCGGCCGAAAATGGAAGCTCAGAGTCTCACCAAGTTTATTCAATATGTGGTTCACAGAAGTTCCATTTCTCTTCATGGTTGGATAGCAAAGATTCGTGTTTGGAGATGAATAATTCATGCAGATGCTGTGTGGACAACCCTGCAGCTGCCTGCACAACTACTAGTTTTGTTACAAAACCCTTGGACGTTTTAGATTCTCTAGGACTAGACTCAATCAGTACAGATGATGGGTCCGAATCTTTTGATGGTTTAGCTGACCTCACTGGAGATTACAACAGTCATGTCAGGAGTTTGCTTAGTGGTCGGTTATGCCACGGGTTTTCTTCGTCTGCACATGCAGTCAGCAATCCTCCCTTATCATCACCTTGTAAGCTTAAAAGTAAGATGGCATGGGATATTGTCCGTCAATCGATGCTGCCTAGGCCGAATAACTACTCTAAAATGGATTCGCTGCCAATATCTCTGGACCAATCTGCAGGCATGAAGGAAAACACTATGTACTCTAAGGACCACGCTGCGAGCTCGACAGACTATGCTATGTGTGCTGCTGCTGATTCTGCCTTTCTTGTTACCGATTTTCAGTATAACTGGCACCAAAAAGCACGAGGAACTGGAACTTATTTCCCAAAGATGGTATTATTTTCCTCTCTGATGTCATATGCCGTTTTCATTTGTTGTTTGTACTCTAGCTATTGATCTTTTCCCTTCACGTTGCAGAATGTTGTTTGCACAGAAAGATCCTCGCATGGGAGGGGCAAAAGCAAGATGCTAGGCAATCATAGTTTTCTTCACAGATACAGGCAACATAATGGCTTGCATTTTGCTTCTGTGAAGTCCAATTCTTTTGAAAACGTCCAACATAAACCGCATCCTGCAGTAACTGGATCCCAAGGGCGAAGGGTAAGGTCGGATGTAGGTTGCAGATCTTCTTGTTCAGTAGGAAACTGGAACGACACAAATAGGTACTTTAAAAGATCATATACACTCGAGTTCGGATCTCTTGGAAACCTTGGAGAAGAGGTGATTTCAGGTTTGACTAGGAGTTGCTCACAGAAACCACAGGGTACAACCCCTCTACTGATGGAAGAAAGGTATGTAAACCATAACTGTCACGTTTTCGGTCCATTTCTGTATTTGGTTGTCTCCGAGATTTTTAATTATAGAATGATGCTTGGTTGGTTTCTCATCAGGGTTTCAGGTCAGTCAATCTGCCTCAACGAGGATGATTTTCCTCCTCTTTGCCAGTAAGACTGCATCACCAGAACATGTTTACCATGTATAACCCGAGTGTATGGCAATGCGGATATAGACCCTAACAAACAAAGTTAATTTAGTCCAGACCAAACACAGAGTCATGATCAGTTTTTCCAATGCTGAAGTGCCCGCTTTAGGAATAAACACCAGTAGATTATGTTAGTCTTTAGCGTCGAACCCTTTATCAAACCATCCTGATAGAGGAGTAAAATCCAGGCATGATGGTGAACCTCTCACCTACACCTGCTAATTTGACTGATTTCGGTTGTTGATTCTGGAAATTTGGGGTTGTAATGTAAATACATGTTCGTTTTAGTGTCTTTATTGATGAAAAAACAGATTGGAATTTTCTGTATTTACTTGCCATCAACAATCAAACTGATGAACACTACTTGATATTTGATAACTAGGAAATCTATTGTATTTCACCCCCTACCCCTTGCCCCCATACAATTAGTCAGAGATTGTTGTTTTTGGTAAGTAATCAGCATTTAATACGCACATGGTTGCTTTTGCTAGCATTTCACTCGTACAATCCACCATTGTTCTTTGGGGGTTGGGTTTGTTAATGTGTGCACGGAATGAATTTGGAATGAAGGTTAAAAAGTGTTTCTGTGGTGGAGTCAAATTCTGGTGGCATTAACTGAAATCTTAATATTGTGCACATAATAAAAAAATTATATAGATACACCTATGTTTCTTTATACCAACAGAAAAGATGCTACAGTAATACGGTGCACAATTTTCAAATCCAAAAATAATATATTTACATTATGTAAATGTACATAATTTGTACATAATGCAATTATGAGATACAATTAGCCATCCGTTCTCGAAATTGGTCGCACCA
>JAOYMZ010000426.1:0-10141 GCA_025802335.1 Pinguicula primuliflora | reverse complement strand
AGCATAAGTTGTTACAACATAAAACATGTACCCAAGTTCTAATAAAAGTGGAAATGAGCATGTTTTGAGCTAAAATCATGTGGTTTGGGGAATGAAATGGACTAAAATGTAGCATGAAATAAGCCCTAATTAGGTGCTTATCAAGCCTAGAAGCTTGGAGGCAGATTCAATCCTTTTATTTTGGATTGAATCATGACACTAGAAGAGATGTAGATGCAGCTGCAAACGGGACATTCATGAAGAAGTCCTATAATGAAGCCTTTGCTCTTTTAGAAACACTATCTTAACACTGCTATAAGTGACCCGTGGAGAGACTCTCTCAAAGAGAAGCTGAACATGTGATGAATGTATCTACAAATGATAATATAACAGCTGCACTGCAAGCCTTAACAGCTCAAGTAGCTCAGTGAGGACCTGGACCAAGGAATCAGCAGCAGCATCTCTACAATCAACCCCTGCAGCAGCAGTATCCATCTCAAGCTTTTGAGGTGCAACAACTATCTTGCTATCTGTGTGGAGGTGCTCACCATGCTAATACCTGTCAAGGGAGCTCTTAAGTTGATGTTGAGCAGCTCAATTACATCCAACAGCAGAGGTGGAACTAGGGACGTTATCACAACCAAAACAACTTCAGGAGGAGTGAAGCTCCTGGTCTGTCATGGAGCAACCCCAATGGTGCCTCGAACTCTCATCTATTACAACCTCTAGCACGAAGACCTCAGAATCAACTGCAGTACCATGGCATTCAGATGCCGCCACGAGTCAAGATAGTGATATGGCTGCATTGATGGAGATGTAAAGAGCCAATGCTCAGATGCTTACGTAGTTGTCCCAACAAAACTAGAACCTCCATTCAAAAATAAACTCTAAACACCAAAGTCAGTAGGCAAGTATCCAAAGCCTGCAGAACCAAGAAGCTACACTTCAGAGTCAGCAGGTAGCTCTAAAGAATTTGGAACACACCATGGGGCAACTTGCCCAACAGATGCAAGAAAGACAGAAGGGTGTTCTCCCAAGTTTCACAGAGAACAACCAAGAGAAAGCTGTCAAGTTAGTAAGCTGAGATCAGGGAAAAAGATAGAGGCATTTCAATCCTCATCTGTTGTGATTAAACCTTCTACATCTGATCCAGCAGAAGTCATTGAGATAGAGTCTACTCTGATGAAGCTGATGAAGTTCCACCCCAACCAGTTAGGGGACAAGTTGAAGATCTGATCCTAAATTTCAATAAGATGTAGAAAAGATGGAAAGATGTGCTGGAGAGCTCGAAAGTGTTAGAGCAGACGTTGAGAAGGACAACACCCTCCGTGTAACATTGTAGTGTTCTGAATTGATCACCAAGATGTCACCTCCTAAGCTAGATGATCCAAGGAGTGTCACCCTCCCTATTTCTATTAAAGGAGTCTTCTTTGATACGGCGCTGTGTGGTCTAGCATAAACCTAATTTCCTACTCACTTGTGCAGAGACTTGGATTGAGGGAACATACTCCTACTAGTCAGATTCTGGAGTTAGCTGATATGTCTCTCAGGGAGACAAAAGGAAGGATCAAGAACGTGCTGATCACAATAGAAAAGCTACAGTTTCTGGTTGATTTCACCATTTTGGATATGATTGAGGTTCCATATACGCCTATTGTTCTTAGGAGACCATTCCTCAGAACCAGTGGAGTTGTTATTGGTATGGAAAGGGGAGAACTTAAGCTGAAGGCTGGAGAAGTTGAAGTGATCTATGATGTGTATCCAATATTGAGTCAACCGAGGGGAGATTATAGGGAGAGTTGTCAAGGCAGCAAGATGAAGGGAATATAAAAGAAGCCACCGTATGAGTCAGGGAGCACCTCTGTTACAATACGAAGTGGAGAGTATAGTATGATGGATGAAGACTACAAGCAGTGCCTGATAGATCCGCAATTTAGGTTTGAAGAGGAAGAAAACATGAATGATGACTATGATGAAGAGACATTAGGGGAGAGATTCAAACATATGCAGAATCCTCCTAATGTTGGTAACAACTTATGGATAAAACCACCTTCCCTTAACAAGATCCTGGTGATTTAGAAGATGTTGCGCTGCTGGAGAAAGGAGATTTTCAGCAGCAGAATCATGATGCTCACTATCCTGAGTTGGAAGAGAAGTCTCCTACCCAAAAGAGGAAGTCAAGTAGGATAGCACAACTGAAAGCAAGGAGGGCAACCAAAGGCTCATCACAGTCAGGATAGGACAGTAAGTGGTGAACGGGTAAGAAGTCTATCTAAAGACTATAAACGTGGAGCTTCTTGGGAGGTACCCAAGTCATGGTATCTTTTAATTTCTGTTTGTTTTGTTAAATTTTTGCTAATACTTCTGAACCAACATATGTAGGCAGCCAGTTTGATTTAAGTGTGGGGTGGAAACACCCTCTGATGAGCCACTTCAAGCAAAGGAGACAGATTTTAAGCAAGCAACATCAATGGGCTTTAACCACAACAGCTAATAGGTTGTATTGCTTCATGCCCTACACTCATAAGCTCTTATGACTTCTGTAGTCACTTGGGGACAAGTGACATTTTAAAGTGTGTGTGTGTGTGGGGTGGGGTGGGGGGGTATCTTTGCAAGTGGACCTTGATATATTGATCCATGTTATGATTAAGGTGTTGTTGATATTATCTTTGGGAACCATTGGTTATATTCTGCTGCACTTTGAGCCAAATTTTCGTTTGAATCCTCTCTTTACTGTTCATATTCATGTTCTGCTTGTTATTTTGGTCTATGCATACTCTTGGTTGTGACTTGAATGGCTAATAATGCATAAGTGGGGGATGAAGCTAGATTCTTCATTGGTTTGTTTGGGGTGAGTGGATGAGCTGAGTATTTTCCGAAGTTAAGTTTTCTAATCACTTTTTATGAGGAAAGGGAGTGAAACATCTCTTAGTTTGATGTGAGTGAGTAGATCTACTATACCTGCTCTTGATATTGCATGATTAGAGGTGCTTAGCTACTATTTAAAACAAGAAGGCTGAAGAGAGCAAAAAAAAGAAGTGATCACCTTCTCTCGAAACAAAGAAAAATAGAAAAGGGTGCCAATATCTAGTCCCTATCCTCAGAAGAGAAGTGTGTGAAAGCTATCAAATGAAAACCTTGGAGCAAATCCAGGAAGTAAGAAGCTCATCCAAAACAAGAAAAGCTAAGGTCCTCAGCAAACTAAGGAAAGGAATCTTCAAAGAAGATAAGAAACAGTTTGAAGAATAAACAAGAGTTAGGAGTAGGTTGAAGTTTGGATCTTTCATTCAGGTTGGATTTAGGAGGTCTGTCCACGATGTATGTAAGCCAAATAGGAGAGGTCATCTATTCCTTCCAACTTATCAAGAGAGGACCCCTCACCTATACACTAACCTCTAAAGAATGAGTGTGATGGAGTTGAGGCTTGGTTTGAGATAGTTATGAAAGCTCATGCACTAAGACATGTGGGAGAGATTGAAGAGTCTAGTCAACCCCCAATGAAGCAGAAAGGCAAGCTAAAGGGCCCATGCTTAGAGGGTGCTAGGGAACATGTACTTAGGATGTTGAATCTGATTCTCCTTTCCTTTGTGGCATATACTTTTATTCGGTTATTCTTGCCCTTGTGACATGAGTATATACATTCTTTCTATTCCTCCTTCTATTGAGGACCTAGACCATGTCCATAAAACCAGACTCATCTTCATGATACATGAACTTCCCTTATTTCACTATCCTATTGGTTTCATGCATATATCCTTCATTGATTCAAACTGTGATACATTATTTCTATTTTATGCTTGAGAACAAGCATGGTTTAAGTGTGACGTGGTGATCAACCTCAATTATACACTAATCTAGGCTCATTTATATGCCATTTTAACCTTTATTCTTAGACTTAATATTCAGATATATGCTTGCTTAGTGCTTAATCATGCCTACGTTCTTCATCTTAGGACATACATACACAAATATCCAAGAAGAAAGTCAAGCATTGAATGCTACTAGGTTCCACAGGTCACACTTCCATCTAATTCCATCAACATAAATGTAGAGGTGTAGCTTGTGAAGGAAGCTTCACCAAATCCCAGCAATGCAAGCTATGCATAGATCCTGTGGGTATAAATGGATAGGAGGAGCATTTGTTGCATGAACCCGTGTCTACACATCTTGAGGAGGCAAGATACCTTACATTGAGTCTCTCATCTCATCTCTTGTTAAGCTTTATCTAGCTGTTGTTAAGGTTAATGGTAGTGACAACCACAATCCTAAGAACACCTTGATTCCCTTAGTTAATTAGTTTAGTATTTATGCTTTGTAGTTTAACTCAAACACTCAATGATTATCGGTGGGTTTGTAGTACTTTAGTGATTTGAAGCATGGTTTGAAGCTACTCCTTTGGGAAGATGACCTCTGCTTGCCAGTAGAGTACTACTTGTAACAGTGTCCACTTACATGCCCATCAATAATGCTAATTTGGAACATATTGACTTCACGGGATTAAGGTTCACCTAGAGAAGAGGTTGTTGTTATGAGCGAATAGACTAGGCTTTCTCAAACAATTTACTCAACACAATGTGGCCAAGGAGGAGTGTTCGTGATCTTCTCGGAATTGCATCAGGCCATTCTCCTATTTTGGTCACTCTAGACATGGTACTCCAACGATTTCCCACCCCCACTTTTTCCATATTTCTAAAAGTTTGGTGCAAACATAATGCTTGGTACTCCTGGTCCTCCTCTCACTAAATAGCTGGTAAACCACACACTTTAGCTCTAGACATGCTCACGGCAGAGCTGATGCATGGAAGTACCACATTTTTTGTGACATATTTTAGAAAGAATGACACTTATCCAATACCTTAAGTGGGATTCAGAGGGCTTTGACGAAACAAACCTCTCCCTATCTTAACAGTCTTGAATCCACTCTCAGACTGGAACATGAGTCCATTCTCATTGAAGAAGAGATAATGAGGAAACAAAACAACAAAAGTAATTGGATCACCATTGGAAATAAAAATAACAAGTTCTTCCACTCTCGTTTCAAGGACAAGAAGAAAGATGTCAAATGCAGGAATATTCAGCTGGACACAGGCAAATGTAACTTTGATAAATTCGTGTTACTGGAGACAGCAACCGACCTATATAAACACATTTTTGCATCATCTACTTCAAGCAGTATGGTGGCTATCACTTCTTATGGGGTGCGCGGACATTTTCCTACTCTTTCAACCTCACAATTGGCCATGCTAGCAAAAGAAGTAAACATACAGGAAACTGAAGTCGTGCTCTTTGGTAGGGACCCGGACAAAGCACCGGGGCCTAATGGCTTCTTGGGAGGATTGTACCAATCAAACTGAGACACCATTAGTGTTACTTTTTTTTACTGGACCTCACAAATCTTTGCTACTGGTCACATACCTACTATTGTAAATAAGGGTATGATCTCACTTATTCTAAAGATCAACAATCCAGAAAGGCTTGATCCATTCAGACCTATTAGCCTAATCAACATTTGCACAAAGGTCATTACAAAGATCATTGCTAACCGGCAGAAGCTCATCATGCCTCATCTAATCCCCTAGAACTAATCTAGCTTTATACATGGAAGGAATAACTCAAAAACCGTAATTGCTGCACAAGAAGCTATTCACTCTATGCGTTAAGCAAAGAGGAAGAAAGGATTTATGGCAATTAAGATAGATCTGGCGAAGGCTTTTGACAGAATTTAATGGAGTTTTATCCTGGACTCATTAACGGATACTGAAATCCCACCTATATTAATCCAAGTACTAATGTCCTCCCTAGATAGCAGTTCCACACTGCTTATTTGGGAGAATCAGAGGGGAATAAAATTTAAACTAAAATGAGGAGTGAGGCAAGGGGGCCAAGCGTCGCCTTACCTATTCATTTTATGCATGGCACGGCTAACCCATGCCATTAATTTAGCTGTCAGCTCTGGAGAATGGAAATAACTAACCTTTGGCAGATCAAAGTTTCCCTTATCCCACCTATTAATTGCAGATGATCTTATTCTGTGTATGGAATGCAACATTGTTCAAGCCGCAAGAGTTCTACAAACCATGAATCTGTTTTGTAGCTCATTAGGCTAGGCAATCAATGCTTAAAAGTCTTTTTTTTGGACATCTCCTAATGTCCCTTTAGAAGTGGCAGCCGAGGTAGAGCAACTAATTGGAGTACATAGAGTAAATGATATAGGAATATATCTAGAAGTTCCCATAATCCATGGAAGAATAAGCACGCATACATATAAGGCTCAACTATTGAAAATGAAATCTAGAGCTAGGAAGTGGAACCCCACGGGTATTTAACTGGCTAGAAGATGAGTCCTTAGTAAATCTGTTCTAAGTGCTCTTCCGAGCTACCAGATGTAGTCATAACTTCTCCCCCCTAGCATATGTGATGATATGGACAGGATAACTTGTTCTTTCCTATGGTGGGCACAGAATCTAGCTTCAAGCCCTCCCTCATAAGCTGGGATGACTGCTACCAGCCCAAAAGGCGTGGGGGGCTGAGGCTTATGAAACAAGGTGCTTATTGTCGAGGTAGCTGATTGGATTGGAAGTGTTGAATGTAGCCAACTTTCTTCTTGACTGGACTTGATACTTCAACATAACAATTCTTTTGGAATGCGTGCGGGATGTTTAAAAAAACAAATTCTCTCTGGCACGATAACCGACAAACACAACTCCAACAAAAATCCGGTTACGATCCAGCAAAATTGGCAAGCTTCAATCACTGCCAACTGCTAAAAACTTAATGCCAGGTTCAAAACTGTATCCTTCGATCCCAAATCTGCGAACAAAAGCTCTGCTGTATTAAGTGGCGAATATCGCGAGTATCCAGTCCCAAATATACAATCGGCAACCGGGAGCATTTAGTGGCAGAGATTTAACCAAGATTTATTGTATTAAATGGAGGAATCTCGCATCCGGTCCAAATTTTACACGAAGTCTGGTGCTGCAGTAAATGCGAACCAAAATTCGTAAGGAATGTCTGAAATCCCGGCCGTAAAGCTTGTTATTGTAAGCACCAAATGGAAAAGAGGTTGATGCAAATGCGAGTACTTCCGAGAATCATTCCCAATAGGTGCAA
The DNA here is from genome assembly GCA_025802335.1 of Pinguicula primuliflora. Taxonomy (NCBI): domain Eukaryota; kingdom Viridiplantae; phylum Streptophyta; class Magnoliopsida; order Lamiales; family Lentibulariaceae; genus Pinguicula; species Pinguicula primuliflora. The sequence continues at coordinate 3,052 of JAOYMZ010000426.1, read as the reverse complement.
ATGTACCTGAGTCTGGAATGACCTGAATTCTGGTAGGTAACCATCGAAAAAAGATGGTTGCAAAGGCTCCTTCTCAGCTCCCAAGGCAAGGAGCAACCTCACAAAATGAAGATGCCATACTTCATAGAAAAATGCGCTCTAACAGTATCTCATTTTTTATTACAAAATTTCCTCCTAGCTGGACAGAGAAGGAGATGTGGAGCTTTTTCAGTGAACATGGCCAAGTACGAGATATCTATGCACCAACCCGCCTGGAGATTCAAGGTAAACGTTACGGCTTTGTGTGATTTGACAAAAATATAGATTCCTCCTCTATGTTGAAGGCTTTGAAAGGTAGCAGGGTTGGAAGTATGCTGTTGGAAATCAACCTAGCAAGGTCTGGAGTTGATACAACAATTCCCAGACCCCTGATGGTGACACAAAATTCTTAACATAATACAACCAGGACACCAACTGAGGAGGAAATTGTATCTCTGGATTATACTCCACTTCCTGAAAGACAAAAATGGTTGGAAAACTGTTTGGTCGGTTTACCTGTGCCTATGATTGATCTCAACTCTATGCAACGCATTCTAGTGCAACAAGGCTATACAAACAGCACTACAGTTAGGCTTGAAGATGGTGAGGTATTATTCAAGTTAGATTTTCAAGAAATGAAACTAAAGCTCATCAATGATCTAACGACACAAGAACTTCTCTCCGTCTACAACATCTGCCCATGGAAGGTTGTCAGAGGCAAATTAGTGAGGCCTATTTGATTACGCATCACTGGTATGCCTCTGCATTGTTGGAATGATCACCTATTCACTGAAGCTGCATTAAAATTTAGAGAGGTCTTACAGATAGACAAACGCACTACCCAATAGACTGAGATGCTATTTGCCCAGGTACAAATTCTCACCGGTTCTAATGATCCTGTAATGAAGATAGTGCGGATAAACTCGGTGGATGAATCCTTTGACCTCTGGATTGCAGAGGAAATAATCTCCCAGCAAGGCCACAAATTGAAAAACTCAATTACTCAGCCGCAGGAGGTGGTGGAAGAAATTGTGGTTTAAGCAAGGAACCTTGGACTACATTAGAAGCTAATGCGACAGCTAGGACTTTAGAACTGAGGCCCCACATATATCCTACCACAAAATCTTCAGATTATGCAATAAACAGCCAGTTGGCACCCTCCACAAGTAATGCGGGAAGGACTACTTATACTGATACCATGACTGAACAACAAATTCCCCACCTGAGTAATGATTTAAAGTAGTGCCATCGTTGCGCAGGGAAACAACACCAGCAAAACGCTACACTTCATGGAAATTAAGCCAGCCCAACCAGGAAACCAGTTGACTCCCATGCCAGAGAACACTCCATGCACTCCAAATTCCAGCTTGGATCCTTCTGGTCTGCAATTCCTCATTGACCAGACCCCGAAGACACTCTCAAAAATTTCCAGAGGTATTAACATTACAGCAGCCCCTACAAAAGTGCAGCCTGATGTAATTGCTACAACTACAACAACATATTTACAATTATCTTCAACTCCTGTTGTGAACATGCAGAGATGTGGAAAACTGCTAGGCACCTAGGGGTATCCTCTACAGAAATTGAGGCTAACATTATTCAGGCCTACGCTCTAGGATGCAATGTTTCGACTCTAGCGACAACTTCTTTAATTTAAATGCATATCTTGTGCTACAACACATGGGATTGAACATTCGGGTGAAGCAATCAGACCGAAGGAATATTATCAACAAATCTCAAGCAGACTTTATCTACATCCAAGAAACAAAATGTGCTAATCTCACCTACAGGCATTGCACAAAAATCTAGCCTCATGGCAGGTTCAGTTGGGTCTGTCACGATGCAGTAGCAACCGTAGTTGGTTTACTATGTTTATGGAAGGAAGAACTGTTTATGATGATTGACTCACACTCAGAGGAAGGGTTCTTAAGGGTATCTGACATCTAGGGAGGAGTACAATCAATAGTACATATCTCAAATGTTTATGCACCAGCCACAGTATCTGGGAAAAGGGAATTATGAGCAAGAGTAGCAGCTAACATTCTACAAAAACAATCAGAATGTTGGTGCATAGTAGGTGATTTCAATGCAGTCAGGGAAATCGAAGAGCGAATCAGCCTGAGCTCATCCAACATTTGAGAAATGCTTGATTTTAACTCTTTCATTTTGGATGCAAAACTAGTGGTTTTACCTTTGCAGCAACGACAGTTTACCTGCTATGTTGGGAGAGGTACTTCTAGTAGTTGCCTTGATCGATTTTTGCTGAATGAGGAGTGGATAGGGAGATGGCCAAATTTATTTCAATATGCTGTGGAACGCTCTCTATCAGACCACTGTCCTATCATTTTGAAATGAGAAGATATAGGCAGGGGCCAAAGGCTATAAAATCACTGCATTGCTGGAATAATCATGAAGGCTTTGATGACGTTGTTCACACATAATGGAGTGCTTTGCAATGCACTGGATCTACAGGTTATATCTTACATCAAAAACTTGGGAATTTGCAATTGAAACTGGAACAATGGAACTGTACTGAATTTGGGAATATATATAAGAGTGGACAGACTAAAGCATGAGTTGAACTCGTTTGATCTTCAAGCTGAAGTAAAAGTATTATCTGCTGAACAACACCTTCTCAGATGCCAAAAATGGGTGGAATTGCATAAAGCAATGGTTAACAGGGAGGAGCTAATGCTCCAAAAATCCAGGATTTTTTTGATAAAAGAAGGGGACAAAAACTATAAGTTTTTCCATTCTGAGCTACACTAAAACCGTTGGAGAAATTCAATCTGGGGTATGGAAATCAATGGAGAATGGAGTGGTGAAGTTCATGTTGTTAAAAATGCTGTTAAGGAGCACTTAACCAAAATTTATGAAAAGGATTCAAGAATCCAGCTTGATCTAGACATACCTGCAATACGGATCCTAACAGCTGATGAAAATAGGAGCCTTACGGCTGAGTCAGAGGCGGATTTATACAGGACGAGGGGGGGCACGTGCCCCCCTTTAAAATCCGTCACCACCCCCCACCCCC
>JAOYMZ010000425.1:0-10141 GCA_025802335.1 Pinguicula primuliflora | reverse complement strand
CTGTATATTTAAATATTTATCAGATCAAATACATTTAAAGTGTGAAACAAATAAAAATATAATAAAATAAATACATACCAGAAGAGTCATGAAAGGCGCATAACCTACTGGCACACTGGCTTGCTTTGCCGTGTTTACGGGAGTGCAAAATCTTCGGTTGTGTTGTTCGGCCCACACCTGATAGCCAGACACCCAAGTAATTGGCACCCCATCACCTCGTACGTCATTGTACATTATGTTCATATAATGATTCGTTCACATATCACGATGAAGTATCAGATAAGGTGGCCAATTGAGCTTTCTAAGCCTATCATGCGCCTTCGTGTGTGACAGTGATTCTCCTTGAACATCCACATATTTAGGTATCCCCTGAGTCCAACCAAATTGATGAACGGTACGTCTATACTGCACGAATTCGACCATACTAAGAAAAAAGATGGCCCCGTCGTACGTCCATAACATATGCTCATTAAGTGGAATACGACTCATCTCCTCTTCAGTATATAGGGTGGAATTAAACTGCAAAAAATAATACAGCCATATTTTAGTTCCAATTCCCGAAACTGTCCCTCCAGTTTTTCTTCCCTCTCCCGCTGAGCAGCGGTGACCACCAGCGGGTCAGGTTTTGGTACCCCTTCTTCATCCTCATCTTCCCCTTCCTCTTCCTTCTCCTCCTCATCTTCCTCTTCCTCATCCTCTTCTTCTTCCTCCTCCTCCTCGTCCTCTTCTTCATCGCCCTCCTCATCCTTATCCTCGTCCTCTTCTTCCTCCTCGTCATCTTCTTCTTCTTCCTCCTCCTCCTCCTCCTCCTCCTCCTCCTCCTCATCCTCCTTATCCTCATCATCATCTACAGCATATTCCGCGCCCCAAGGGTCCTCTTCAGGATCACCATCATCACTCGAGTCGTTGGACTACTCCTCCATCAGACTACCAACCTCTGTTGCCTTGGAATCAATATCAGAGGCTTAAAACATAGACCAACAATAGTAAATAATGCGATTATAAATATGTTTAAAACAACAAAGTAGGTTCACCTAAGGTTCGTCCTTATCCACTGGTGGTGTAGGGAGGCTGTTTACCTCCAGTTCGCCGTCCGTAATGGATGAAGAAGAATTTTGGTGTGCAGACATCTTGATTATGTGTGTGCCTATGTGGTGATGTTATGAGAACAAATGGCGCTTATGGAGTCGAAAAGACACACATAGCCTATAGGAGTAGGCGGAAAGACACTTTGGAGGGCAAGTGAGTCATTTCATTTGGAAATAGGAAGGTGTGCAGAACAGCGCACCGTTCCGAACCAATACATGTAAATCACGTATGGTCGGAAAATACACGCGTGAGCAAACTATTTAGGGTCGGCTGAATAATTTTTTTTATAATGATTGCTCTTTTGGTTGGGTTTATACGTAACGTCAGAGCTTCGACTTCTGTGAGAGGAACGAATTCACTATCCGAGATCTCGTGTGCGTACTATTTATTCTTTAATCCAGACTTACTTGTTTTTGGGATAAGTAATCCAGACTTACTTAAGAATTATAAGATGGGAAGTTGATTTAATCAATGCGTTGAGGCGTGGACCAGCTGTAGTCAACAATTTAATGCAACTTCCTCCAGTAGTTGGAGCACGAATGGTTCGACGGGTTAACCACATCGGGTCTCCGTCGGATCGACTGATGTGTGTTAGTTCCGACTAGGCTATTCGGGATATTAACTATGATGATCAAATGATTCAAAACCAACCATGCATTTGAAAAAATCGACACGAGTTGTCGAGTTAGCAACGAATACCTCAGTAATCTCATGATCATCATCCAATAAAATCTACGAATTGATCCTTTCATCCGTATATAATAAAATCTACACGACGACTTGGAATTAATAAAACAGCAAGATGTTCCCATGATTTTCATCACTGATCCTGAAATAGCGTTCACCGATACAGACTTTCTCTTCACTTTCGATACAACCCCATTTGGAAGACTGAAGATGGAGTGCATGAAGGTGCTTACACCACTGATTCTGAATTTTAATGTTGGAACTGGTCGAATTTCTCCGAAGCTTGATCACAATAGGAAGCATCCCAAGAAAGTAGATCCAACTTGCAAGGAAGGCCAACCTTTACTACCCTATGATATTCCCATGATAAGGATTGCTATGAGAGTTGGAGCGAACACAATCAGGAGACAGCAAAGTCCATTAGGCACAGCTCACTTTATCCCGAAAGACACACCAGCACCACTTCACTGGACAGAATCAGAGAAGGAAGCGACGTTGGCAACCATGCAATCATGTGTTACGAATGGTTTTCTTATTTTTTCCTTTTTTTCGTCTGTGGGACGAATGGTTTCTCTTGTTGACTGTATCTATATTTATTTATATAGAACAAGAACAAGATCTTGAATGATCATAGAAAAGACTACACGGGCAGTCTATGAAAAGACTACACGCGCAGTCTATGAAAAGTTTTAGAATTTCACGAAAAGACTTTGTTTTGGGATAAGTATTAAAATAAATAAGTAATTAGGGTTTAGGATTTAGGGTATAGGGTAAGGGCCCGACTGACGAGTTATTTCCGACTTTGCTATTCGGGTATTTAATTATGGCTAATATATATACATATAACTCTAATTACTCTATTTGACACGCTAAGTGAGTATGAATGGATAAACATGCGTGTGAATACATTAGTTTTTATCGAGTGCTAAGGCACTTGTGGGATTGGATACAATATTTTCAAGTAGATTAGAAACAAAGAGACTTCATTACATACCTCGTAGGAGCAACTTGCCTTAGATGTGAATTAATCATATATTGTTCGTCTCACGATTTATATAGGCATTAAACGAAGTTTAAACTGTGTAAAAGTGATTAATTATATACCACAATTATGAGTCCATGCTTAATTAACGAATTGTGGTTGTTTTGTATTATTATTTTTTAGGGTCCAACTGCGTTATCCGGATTTACCACGTATAGTTGTGCTCTTAACATGATAGTTGGAGCATGAATGACTCTTCCGACATAACCACGATGAGTAGCGGTCATGTCGATTGCTTTGTTTGTTTACTAGTTTAGGGCCCGACTGAGGTAACCGAGATTACCACGTATAGTCGAGCTCGTACCGTCAGGCATGGATATAACCTAGATTACAGGATAATTGGAGCACGAATGACTCTTCCGGGATAATCACGACAGTTTTCGGTCTTGAAGATTGTTTGGTTGTTTAATAGTTTAGGGTCCGACTGCATTATCCATGTTTACCGCGTATGTTGCGCTCTTAACATTATGGTTGGAGCACGAATGTCTCATCCAGGATAACCACAATGAGTCGCGGTCTTATCGATTTCTTTATTTGTGTAATAGTTTAGGGCTCGACTGAGGTAACCAGTATTACCACGTATTGTTGAGCTTGTACCGTCAGACGTGGATAGAACCATGGATTATGGGAAAGTTGGAGCACAAATGACTCTTCCGGGAAAACCATGACTGGTCGCGGTCTTGTCGATTGCTTTGTTTATTTAATAGTTTAGGGCCCGACTGCATTATCTGAGTTTACCACGTATGTTGCGCTCTTAACATGATAATTGGAGCGCGAATGTCTCTTCTGGGATAACCACGATGGGTCGCGATCTTGTTGATTGCTTTATTTGTTTAATAGTTTAGGGCCCAACTGAGATAATCGGGATATACCACGTATAGTCGAGCTCGTACCGTTAGACAGGGATAGAACTATAGACTACAGGATAGTTGGAACACGAATGACTCTTCCGAGATAACCACGACTGGTTGCGGTCTTGTCGATTGCTTTGTCTGTTTAATAGTTTAGAACCCGACTACCACGTATGTTGTGTTTATTACATTATAGTTGGAGCACGAATGACTATTATGGGATAACCATGACGGGTCGCGGTCTTGTCGATTGCTTTTTGTTTGTGAAATAGTTTAGGGCCCGACTGCACTATCTGGGTTTACCACATATGTTGCGCTTATTACAGGATAGTTGAAGTACGAATGACTATTCTGGGATAACCACAATGAGTCACGATCTTGTCGATTGCTTTATTTAAGAGTTTAGGGCCCGACTGCATTATCCAGATTTACCATGTGTAGTCGTGTGCGTACCATCAGACGTGAATAGGTCAACCACAGATGTTGTGCTTATTATATGATAGCTATGCACGAAAGCTTCTTCCGGGATAAACACAATGGGTCGGGGTCGTGTCGATCGCTTTGTTTGGAGAACGAATGTTGTTGACGCGATACACATAGGCAATACGTTATGTTGTTTATTATGCTGTGGCAACATTTTTTAAGTAGCAGAAAACATTTGTGATGTTGTAGTAGCAAGTTATGTTTGGAACTTTAGTTTTTAGAGGATTCGTTTATACTACGATTCATTTGTGTTAGTTTATTTTTCTCTTTTGTTCGAACAGTTTGTTCAGTGTGGTTGGTTGCTAGAATACATATCTTCCACATCGTTTAATATATCGTTGTCGTATTAATCAACTTTCTTTGATAGTTCATGTTATCAAGTACACATTCTCTTTACATCCATGTATTCATACACCAGTAACTTCAGCTGCGGATAATTTACTAATGAAAATATAAAATGAGATAATGAAGTTGCTAAAATGTCGATTTTTTCGAGTGTTTTTCGTCCATTTTTATTTACCAGAAAAAGTGCATTTTTTGTATCATATCATTTTCTCCGGGTGGATAGCCTTATCAAACATTTGTTTTTGAAAAATAATCTGAAAAATAAAATTACAAAAGTAATCTCAATCTTTAAAAATAAATCAAAATTTGAATATATTTAAGTTTACATAATAAACATGATACTAATCCTCACACTATAACGTAATACACCCGTTCTCGCCAAATCCCACCACCGTTATGGGAAATGATCGCCGGAAAAATACAAATTCTATATTTTCTTCTATTTCCTCTCCATTATTAGTCTCATTTTTTTTTGGAAAACACATTCGAAAGGGACAACGAGCGATAGAACATCGATAAGCCTAGCGCGAAAAATCATAAGATTTTTGAAAGATACATTTGAGTAAGGTCTTAGATCTATATCAATTTCCCTTAATCAATCGGTCAAATTGTTTAGTGATAGAATTAAATTCATTAGAAACACCCACTCACACTCTTACACCAAAGCTTCTCTTTACATTCTCATCGTTATAAACAAGATGTGCAAGTGTAGTTTTTCCAACACCACTCGGTCCAATTATTGGAATTACTAAAGGAGAACATCACCACAGGTATTGTTCTCAAGCAACATCTCTATTATTTTCTCTTTTCTGTTCATCTACGCCAAATACAATAGATTCTTTCACTAAAGAATTGGTAGCATTCTCTTATGAATAATGATTCAGCTGAACCCCCACCGTACTGCTTCAAACTATAGTGCATCTCAGCTGGGCTAGATCGTCCAATTTGACCATAGTCGCTCATGTTTCCATTTAAAAATAATGCATCGGTTAGTATTTAAAACGGTCGAGTATAACATTTTTATGTTGTTGTCATGAGTTTGATGTGGTGTGGAGTCTGAATCGAAGTTATGCACAGCTTAAAAGGTGGGGGATGGGAGTAGATGTATCTGTAACGGACAAAGTGCAGCAGCTGCAAAGTGCTTCCATCTACAGCTGCAGAGGCCAATTGTTCAAACAAAGTTGTTCAGACACGGAGAAAGTGCAGCAGCTGCAAAATGCTTCCATCTTGCAGCAGCCAATTGTTCAAACAGAGTTGTTCCAAACCGGATGAAGAAACTGTTGCCATAGTAATATCTATTTGTGAACACAAAGGTCTTCGAGGTTAGGGTATAGTCGCAGAGAGGGACATCTGGAAACGTGGAGCCTTACGAGATCAGACATATTCTTAGGCAATGACTCCAAGGCAGAACAATCTTTCAAATGTTTAAGATGGAAAGATATACCACCGAATGTGATGAGTTTAGGACATCTTCGAATCTCCAACTCTTGGAGAAGAGGGAAATCTATTTGAGCATCATCATCATCATCATGAGGACATGCATTCCATTCCTCCCATTCTGGCATATCAAAGAATCTTATTCTCAGGAGCTTTGGGAACCCGGAGAACTCAGTTCCAATGAACCTTACTTTTGTCATGTATTCTATTATCAGCTCTTCAAGGTTTGGAAGGTGTCCTAGTGATGGTAAATGCGTGCACTCAAAACAACTCGAAATCACTATACGTGAGAGCTTGTTGTACGAACTATCAACAATCCAACTCGGGAATACAAAACCTCTATATCCCAGTACACTGAGCTCTCTCACATTTTCATGAGGCTGCAAACAGTCTATCACGTCTTTTGGAGTGTGAGTGCTTGTTGTTTGCAATGGAACATCTGCAGTAGTATCCCATTCCAATGATAGGTCATCAATATTTCCTTTGGACCTTAGACATGCTGCATTTTCATCCTGGATGTCGACCACATTCTGTAATTGAACAATTTTCAACCTCCCTTGCAAGAGATTAAGACCCTCCAATTCCTTCAATCCAAAACAGTCCCCCCCTTTGCCCAAAACAACTTGAGGCAATTCCTGTAATTTTGTTAGCCTGCCTATTTCAACTGGCATCCCTTCTAACTCATCAGCACGAACTAAGCCCAAAGTCTCCAAATGAAGGAGACCTCCCATGGAAGTTGGCAGCGTAGCAATTGGGGTATGTGATAGGCTCAGGTACACTAAATCTATCAACTTGCCGACTGAATCAGGCAGCCTAGTTATTCTGGTATGGGACAGATCAATATAACACAAACGAATCAGATCACCAATTGAATCAGGCACCTCAACAATTTGACTAGAGGATAGATTGAGGTAGCAGAGATCAACCAAATTGCGGATCGAAGCAGGCAATGCACTAATTCCTGATTCGCACAGAGTGAGGTACCGCAAATGTATCGACTTGAAAATTGAATCCGGCAGCTTTGTGATGTCCATATTTCCTTTTAGAGATAACAATCTCAAACGGCGCAGTCTTCGTACTAACCGAGCGAATTCCTTGCTCGACAATCTACTGTGGTTACTACCCAACTGCAGTAAGGTTCTCAAACTCTTGACTTCATAAAAAGCCTCAATTCTTTCCAAACCCACATGCTCATCAGGACTAAAGGAACAATGTCGAATGTTTTTTGGCAAATTACCATCAAAATGACAGCATGTACCTTGGGCAACAGACCGAGACAGGTCGTGTATGAGATCGTGCATAACAAGTTTTGAACCACTTGAATGCTGGAATAATGATCTTGCAATTAGTTCCTTGACATAGGCATGGCCTACCTCTACCCTTGTTCTCCGTCCACCATCCTGATCTTCCAATAAACCTTGTCCCATCCAATAGTAAATCAGTTCTTTATCCACAAATTCATAACCCTTTGGAAATATAGAACAAAAGACAAAAAGTGGCTTCAAATGTGGCGGAAGATGCCGGTAACTTGACATTAAAACAGGGAGTATACTCGTTTCCTTTTCCCTATTCCATACACCAGTATGCAATACTCTCTCCCACTCTTCTTTGGTCCCTAGTGAGCGTAGGAGCAAACCAAGTATATTTGCCACCAAAGGCAAACCTCTGCACTCATGTACTAATTCCATTCCAACATCTTTCAACTCCATGTTGTCAAGGAAAGACCTTCTAGCATGTTGAGCTAGCACACCTGCGCAAGCTTCGTCACTTAATATGTTCATATGGAAAACAACAACATCATGGCGGATTTTGTGTACCACTCCATGGCTACGGGTAGTAACTATGACTCGGCTGCCAGGCGCACCAAACTCTAAAGCAATCATCAGTTCGTCCCACTTTTTAGCATCCTCATTCCAAACATCATCCAAGACGATTAGGTACTTCTTATTTGTTAACACATCAACTACACCCTGGCGAAGATAGGCTGAGGGCTTCGATCCATTTCCAATCGCCTCGTAAATTTTTCGAATGATTGAATCAAATTCATCAGAAACACAAACCCACACTCTTAGTTCAAAGTATTCGCTTACTTCCTCATCATTATAAACAAGCTTCGCAAGTGTAGTTTTCCCAACACCACCCATTCCAATGATGGAAATTACTAGGGGAACATCACCACAAGTACTGTTCTCAAGCAACATCTCCATTATTTCTCTTTTTTGTTCATCCATGCCAAATACATAAGATTTATGCACTAAGAAATTGGTAGCATCCCTTATGAACAATGATCTGTTAGCTGAACCTTCATTGTACTTCTCCAACGCACAAATGCGTGTCAACTGAGCTTGAACGTCCAATTTGCCCAAGTCTTTTATCTTAGAAATCAACTTATGATTAGAAAAGAAATCACCTATATTTTTGCTGAAAAAACTTCCTGCACTTCTCTTAATGCCACTTGTGAACTCATCCAATTGATCGTCCAAATCATAGATAAGGACTTTTATATTATCAAACCATACTTTTAAAGACTCATCTGTTAACTGTTTCTTCTCTACAACTTCAATAACAAATTGGACATACATCAATGTTTGAATTAAGTCATTCATATGCCGTCTGATATTGCCTTGGCCGGCCAATTCTACGGCTGATATAGACAACAATTGTTGCAACAGTGACCGGATGATTGTAGACACAAACGCATCTAATATAGGCATCATGTGTTGTTTCTCGTTTGTGTTGTTTCTCATTGTAGATCTAGAATGAATAAAAAACACCGGGTGTAAAGATGTAGGAAACAAAAATCAAAGATCGTCATCAACATCAAATTCGTAGAAAAAGTAAAAAACTTACATATCCATTTCGATTCTCTTAGAGTGGGTTTAGTTTAATTTATTTTGAGTTTATTAACTTAATCAAAAAATAAGAGGCAAATTAGTAGATTCATACAAATTTTAAAATCCTTAAGCGAAATTATGCTGACTACTATACATTGAATTTTGAAATTTCATTATATCCTTAAATGTTAAAATTTCATGTAGTCCTACATACTTAACATAGGATAAATTGTTCAATTCCACTAATTCTAATCCCACTATATTCAAGTTATCATGTCTACTAAACCGACCCTTCTTGCTAGTTCTGGTGAGCATATAAACATCAAAGTTTAGAGGTATAGGAATGAGAGAAACATCATCCACTTTTTAGAAAGAATATGGATATTATCATTAATTCATTATCATCAACTTTGCATTGGAAGCAAAAGTTACATATATACACTTATAATGAAGAAGCAAAATAATTACAAAAGTTGTAGAAAACATAATACTTAGGAAAACCGATTCTTGCTAACCTATAATTTACCCACACAAAGTAGCAGAATTAAACAAACATAAACGCTTCAAGATGCAATCCTTGTCTGAGCAAACATGAAAACAAGTATTGCGTTATACTTAAACAATTCCAGTCAACTTAAAAGAAAAAACAAATAAAAAATTCAACTACAAATTTACAAAATGTATACATAATTTTATTTGAAGTACATAATAAAATTTACATAATTTTATTCGTAACGTGCATAGGCCGGGCCGGTCATTAAGCAAAATAACACTAGATTACAACGGTAGTAATGATAATCAATTGTTTATTACACACATATTAGAAATTTCGGATAAAAAATTATAATCTTATTACCCACGAGATTTTTAAAAAAAATATGTGGATTGTGACTATTTTTCAATATATACTTTTTTTGAAATTGTGAATTGTGTGAGTTATTCTGCCATCAAATCCAAGTATCTCAACTAGTGAGTTGAGTACTTCCCAATATTGAGGTCCAGAGTTCGATACCCTTATATATAAAAAAATAATCCCGCTATCTTTTCTAAACTATTACCCTCAAGTTCTGCAATATTACATCGCTCTGTCATCGAAAAACTTCTAATTTGGGACAACATTTATCATTCAACAAACCATAATTTTTGCACCCCCAAATCCAGATATACAAATGCACACTTGATCAAGAGCGCAGTTGATGCGGCACACATCGGTAATGATCTGATACCCTATCTACATTTTGTTTCATTTGTTCGCACGGATCGCATGTTCGGGGGAAAACTGTATATATAAATATTTGTTACACATATTTATCTATATAGTTTCAATTATAGCTATTGTCATGGCTTGTAGCCGAAATTGACCACATCAATAA
>JAOYMZ010000423.1:0-10142 GCA_025802335.1 Pinguicula primuliflora | reverse complement strand
AATTTCAACCTCCAAGTTATAAAATAACCCGGTTGACAATTCGCAAGTCATATGTAAGCCTATAAAAGGTCTTACGAATTATAGAATTAACATCATTCGACAATCAAATTCGGGACGTGCACGAGTGTGAAAACAAGGAAAAACACGTTAGTAGCAAGACATATAAGTAAGGGTCCGGTCATGTGCCCAAAATCCCTAACAGACTAGCTTCTTGATGATCAGATTTGGCCTCTTATTGTAACCAAGGAGCACTTCTTTCACTCCTTCTCGAAGCTCTCAAATGCCTTGATATACTTTGTCCCCGAGAGTTAGGATAGACAACATGCACTACCTGAATCAACACAAGAAACAGTCAATAAGATAACTAAACAACAAAGGAAATAAAACAGTAGACAATGCGATTTTGAAGCAAACTAAGCATGCAAAGGAATGCTACTCCCCAGCAACGACACTCAAAACTTGGTGAGTAGTGCAAGTATATACTGTCCTCAAGTAGTACAATGGAAAACTGAAATCATGAGTTGGATTTGATTAAATTACCAAACTTAGCCATATGCAATCTAAATCTAACTAAGATCAAGTCTAGTGTTGTCACTACACTAGAGGTCAACAATCAGAAACTAAGGGAGTGGAAAACAGTAGGAGAAATAACTCAAGGCTCGGTCCTACGCTACATCACAATGCTCTAACATATCAAGTATGGATCAAACACTTCATTTTCACCTAATGACCATAGGATCCGTGAATAAGCTTGCACTATGGTCAAGCTACAAGCTCATCTTCTAGCATGAGGAGAATTTTACCTTTCGGCCTCACTACCTAACATGCTAGAGAACACGGTTGAGGTCTTTAAACCAACCAAGGTTTTAATGTGGTCTATCCCTTGGATATGGCACCACAAGCTAGGGGTAAAGACACCAAGGACGGCAGTGTGTGTGCCATGTGTGCCTCCTCTCCCGCTATCCTTTCGGTCCAAAGGGAGAGGTTTAAGGTAAGAACTAGATTAATCGGTAGAAACATCTAATTCTTAGATAAAACAATGAACACACATCATATAAGTGCCATAGACGGCGAGATGAGCCGTATTTCCGACTATGATTGTATGCTATGAACGTAAGATGAGCCCATCTTTTTATAGATGTAGTCAAGTTCGTGCATAATAGACATACAGTTCACCTATTCGTCTGGACTCAAAGGATCCCATAAGGGGTGGATGTTGTAAGGGAAGCACTGGCATACAAGAAGGTGGCAGAGAGGAATAAGCAGCGCAATTGGGCAAAATATTTGGACCAATATCTTGGTATGTAGGCAAATCGTTATCAGGATGTCCTCTACGATAAATGTCACAGGTGCCAGAATGCCAAGTACCTGGGAGGATGGCTATTGGATTTGGGCTGAACAGCATAGCTGCAGATTTTGTACTCCCGTGCCTCAGGTGGAGCAAGTTGGTGTGCCAGTTGATTTAGCGTCTGTAATAACACTTGTGGTATGTTTTAATTTTGTGACATTGGTATGTTTTAATTTTGTGAGATTATGCTTATTTTATTTTGTTAGATTATATTTATTTTATCTGATAAATATTTAAATATATACGCATAAGATATAGTTGAAAATGCAAACAACATAGTGGTGATGACTCCAAAATGTTTAACATCAGTTGCTGCGAGGTTACATAAAAGGCTGTGAGGCGAAGTTGATGACGAGTCAATCCCTACACAGGCTCCTACCCGTCAGCGTACAACCGGTCAATTAACACAGTCGAGGATGCAGCATGATCATAAGCTGAGTTCTTCACACTAAGCTACTAATCTTGGCGCTAAGGATAATGACACAAGAGACAGTTGAAGCATTTTTTCTGGGCAATATGATTGTTAGTGAGTTTATGATAAGCGGAACATAATTTATTCGTAATTTTTTTTGAATCCGTGTTGCTGTTTGCAACGCGAATTCGTTAATCCGCAATCCACGATTAACGAATTCGTGCCGTAGGCAGAAGCACCGTTTAACATTTTCGAAATGTCATATATGGCTGTCTCTGATACCGCAAAGTCTAAAATTTACTATCACACTGGAGTGATTTAGGATCCATCGGATTGATGTGTGACCTCTTGTTTCCTTTGCTCGTGTGCATGCCTCTTTCGGACTTCTCACTTTACCTTTCATATTTCCCTTCAAATCGAGCAGATCAAGTCAAGTATTAATTAGTCATATTAACGGGTGCCCGGGCCCAGGGTCGTGACGCATTATATATTACCAGGCCCAATACGAAACTTTGAGCTTCATGCGCGATAGAATCGTTGACCTCCAAATAGGCTTGCTCGGCTCTTGAGACTTGAATTGAGTTGCTTTATGCCTTGGTCTGATCCTTCAAGTCTTTGCAAACCTTGACATTTTTCCCAAGGAAAGTCAGAAAATTCTAAGAAACTTTTTTGAGATAAGTACCATTTTCAAACACTCGAACAATGAGTTAGTTCTATGTTGAAGAGGCTGAAAATTCATATTCAAAATCACTTATTTCGGCCTTACACTTCCTATGTGACTATAGTAAACCTCTACAAGAGTGTAATGGTGTCAAATACGCAAATCATTGAGCCAAAAAGGAAAACAACAAATAAAAACCTTTTGTAAAAAGGTACATTTTTACACCTAAACTTGCTTGGACCCCATTGGCGACTCAAGATTTCTATCTTTCTAGTCATCAACAACTAGGAGATGGAACTGGGGACAGAGGGATACCGTCCAGTTCTTTTCCACCATTTCCTTTTTCTTTTAAACTTCAGTTTCACATTTTTTTTAGGTAGACATGGAAGGATGTATAGAGGTGCTTGGAGGAGAGGAAGCACCCCCAAGCAAAAAAAAATTCCCTTGTACATAGGTAGACCATAATGAATGGAGAGAAAAAAAAGATGAGTGGGAGAGATGAGGAATAAAGGCCGAGAAGAGGAAGAAAGGGGTGGAATGAGGAAAGGAATGGAAAAAATAAAAAATTGTTTTTATAAGGGTGTTAAAAGGTGTTAGACTCAATTAAAAGTCTATTTTATTTTATTGCATGTTCAAGGGTATTCTTCAAAGTTTTGAGCTCTATCTGGATTAAAAATCAACTATGAAAAATCAAGTCTCATTGGGATGAACATATCTCAGGATATTGTTCAAGAAATGGCAAAATTTCTAAACTGTGGAATAGGCTCAATTCCTTTCATCTATTTGGGGCTTCCTGTTGGTGCAAATCCAAGGCTGGATGTCACTTGGACTCCAATGATTCAAAAGGTTAAGAACAGATTGCAGAGATGGGAAAACCGAACACTTTCAGTGGGAGGTAAATGTGTCCTCATTAACTCGGTTTTATCGGCTCTTCCGTGCTACTATATGTCATATCTTAGAATCCCTAGAGTCGTCTTAAACCAGTTAGAGAAAATATTTAGGCAGTTCTTTTGTGGTGAGTCACAAGATAAAAAAAGGTACATTGGATTTCATGGGAGATAATCTGTCTCCCAAAAGAAAAGGGAGGTTTGAGAATAAAAAATATGAATGATTTCAATAAATCCCTTCTAGGGAAATGGGGTGCTCGTATCTTATTGCAGGAGGATAGCTTATGGACTCAAATTCTACTTTCAAAGTGCACACAAGATGGAAAGCTATCTGTTGGACGTTTACACAAGCTGATAGAAGAAGAAAAACCTACAGCCAGGCAACGAGGAAGGAGAAGAGGCCAAAGATCACAATCATATTGGTGGAAGGATCTACAACAGGTCCTAACTGAAGATTGGTTTTCAACAAACTGGTCACTAGTTCCAGGAAATGGAAAAAATATCAGATTCTGGACAGATCAATGGGCAAGCTCAGAGAGTCTAGCAGCAAAATTTCCATGACTTTTCAGAAAAACAAAGACAAAGAATTACACCATTCATCAACATAGTGTATGGAATGACAATGAGTGGTGTGCTGAATGGTCTTGGAGAAGAGAACTAGACGCGCTAGAGGAAGAAGAACTACAGAATCTCAAAATAATACTTTCATCAGTAGCTCTAAATCAAGATGCAACAGACAAATGGCAGTATATTCCAAGAGGAGGCAACACATATTCAGCAAAACAAAGCTACACAACCATTCTAAACAGCTCAGAAGCACCAATGGACAATGAAACAGCACAGGTATTAAAATCAGTTTGGAATAGGTACCTGTCAAGCAATATATCGATCCATGTCTGGAGACTGAAACAAGACAGATTGCCAACAAGGCAAAACTTGCTGCGAAGAAACATCATCAGAGATCCTCACTGGGCAAATTGTCCCTTCTGTGAAGATCAGTTGGAAACAAATGATCATGTGTTCATACATTGCAAAAGAACAAAGGAGTTATGGACAAACGTACTCAACTGGCTTCAGCTACCACACCCAATGAGGGGATTGACAGAAGAGGAATTCATAGGTCAAAAACTGCAGGAAGCAGAACAAGAACTCTGGAAGGCCATCTGGTCCGTGATAGTATGGCAAATCTGGAGTAGGAGAAATCAACAGATTTTCAACGGAGATGGCGCATCGATTCAAGCTCAAATCCAAGCCATTCAGTTTCGAGTGTGGTTGTGGTACAAATTGAAAGCAAAGAAACGCAATGTCATTTTCACAACAATCGAGCAATGGATCTCAACATTAGGAAATTTTTTGGTTTAGATTTCTAAAGTCCGAATCTGGTTTCCTACCGTTTGAAGAAGAAGGATCGATTTTTGTAAATATGTAAAGTTTTGGGTTAGTTTGGAAATAAAAGTAAAGTTCAATTTAAAAAAAAAAAAGTCTATTTTATTTCAATTGTTAGATTTGAATAGCTCCTTCAATAAACAATTATTACAACGGTTGTTATTACTCTCCATTTTGCTCCGTTTGTATTTGAAGAAATACACAAATGGAGAAACCTACAAAAACAAATGTCCAAAATGAATCACTATTTTAGGGCGATTCTTTACTCAATCAAGGACTATCAATGGTAATCGGTTGTTTTTGAGAGAGATGAGAGTTTTTTTTGGTAAAATTTTCGGTAATGAAGTGTTGTGGAGTTGAGAGTGATAATTTAGGCATAATGATCCATCAAAGCAAGTTCAACTCCAGCCTTAAGAAAAAAAAGCGTATTAACTCTACAAGTTCCAACTTGTCGGTATAGGAACAATTTCGGCTATACCTTCTCTGTAAATTTCATTTTTTTTAGGGTTAAGTAATCATTTATAAGTTTTTAAAAATTTCCAGCGATGAAGCATGAAAAATTTTGACATCTTACTCACAGACTTTTCATCGGTGCAGTCAATTTCAATGTGTAGTGTTAGATCACCCAATAAAACCCTCCTTAAAACCTCCTTTCGCCAAACCCCTCACTTGATCCTTGTGCGCACAATCCAATTTCCATTTCCTGGATCTGTCCCTTATCTGAGAGTTTACATTCTCGACTAATATAGGGATTTGCACCCAGTCGAAAAACTCATATGGATTAAGCCTGATCAAATACTTTTCTTAAATCTTAAACTCGAGACATCTTAGCATTTAAGTTTCACATCCACTCATCGCCATCATAAATTTCGATCCTTAGTAGTCACGTGCATTTTGATTACATGCCCCCAAAAATTGCACTTTTGTGTGAAAAGAAAAGGTATCTCAAATTTATATATGACCCATTGGCTTGGGAATTATATGAGAGCGAAACCTATGATTATGATATAGTCAAAACGAGGAAGCAACAAACACTTTTGGGCCTCACGTAACTAATTATTCAAAAAAATGAAAAAAGTGTTACTTTCGCTTTGGACTTTTCATTCATGCTTTGGAATTTATTAGAAAGATATTCATGCTTTCAGTAAGTTTGGAAACTCCGATCCTGATGGGTTGTCCCAGTTGATGATCTACATGAATCTCGCAATTCGAGGTACAAGTTCGAATCTCATTGGGAGTAAACAATTCATTTGGACCACGAATGCGGACTTTGGCACGAGTTTCGCCCGATTCGTTGGTGGGGGTCGCCACGTATGAACCTTCTATTGGGATTAGTCAGACCCGAAGGGCTTGGATACTCATAGAGTTACCAAAAAAAAGTTTGGAAAGTCGGGAGTCACACCAATTTTGAAGGGGTTGTTCGACCAATAATGGTGAACATACATAATTTTTCATACATAATTATGTATGACTAATAAAATGATGATACATGATATGATGTGAGACTCAATCACACACATAAAAATATGTTAGACTTAAGTGTTCAATTATAATCACAAGTGTCAACATGCCTTGGTGGTACATAATTATGATGGGAAGCAGCAAGACCTTAATGAGATCCTCATACAACTCCAGCTCAATACATGGTTGTGGCTGAAAACAAAATTCAAAGAGCACTCGTTTGTTTATTCAGTGACGGAATGGATGATCCTCCCCAGTCCCATGTATGCTCGTAAGTATTTAATTTTTGACGAGCATAGAAGCGGGTAAGGCCCATTATAAATAACTCTCTTTCTTTTACTTTATTGAAATTTTTGGCTGCCAAAACAAATATGTATTTTATTATATTATTACTGCATGATCGACTGATGACATTTGAATTAGTATAAACTTGTTAGAAAAAATTTATGGGTGACGGTAAAATTATTTTTGAATTTCGTAAGGCATTAATACAATGATTTGGAAAATTTTCAAGACAGGACGCAATAAACCAGACATAATGGCTTAAGAGCCAAATTGTTTTCCTGGTCGTCGGATTAAAATTCGATGGCCAGGACTTAACCTTCATTTTAATTAAAAGATGCGCGGATCGCGGACCGGGTTACGACCCGGTCCGCCAACCCACAACAATTAACTAAATTAAAAAAAAATCACGAAAAACACAAGAGAGAAGAAGCAAACTTGTGCCGGAAAAGATGGAAGATAGAAATGAACAATAAATCCCCATGTTTTATGGAAGATAGAGATATGAATATGGAGATCTGAACAATAAATCCCCATATTTTATGGAAGATAGAGATGTCGATATGGGGTGAAATCTTCTCTGCTCTCACGAGGAAATTGTGCCGGATAAGCTGTCGGTGTGCCTGTCGCGCCGAACATCAGAGGCTAGGCTGCTGTTAATTGCTATAACATACCAGCAAGAAATGACTTCAATGGCTTTCGCAACCATGGGTGCATCAAGAGGCGGTCGAGGTACGAATAATACACCTGGCTCCCTTCCGTTCCTGACAGAGAAATGATCAGCAAGTGGCCTATTTTTTTGACCTGGTCCGCGACCCGTGCGTCACTTAAGTAAATAGGAGGTTTAATTCTGGTCGTCGGATTAGGGTTTAGAGTTAAAACCCTAAACCGTCGGATTTAATCCGACGGCCAGGAAAAGGTTTCGGCTCATAAGCCTTTTTGTCCGACACCGATCGTCCTGCTTCTGAAAATTTCCGGTAGTTTTTATATGTTAAAGTCTTTAGAAAGTAATACCCAATCATTTTTTAGACAATTGCCGAATGATCTTTAAAGTTGTTGAAAATATGGCTTATAGAAATAGATATGCCTTGTGTATCGATTTTTGTTATACCGAAATTTTTTTGTTGGGATATTTGTCTCACCCCCACACAGATTGGAGAAATAAAATTAAAACAACTTATAAGGAAGTCTACTGCTAAAAAAAAGGAAGTGTACTATTATAATCTATAACTTTGGGCTCAATATTGTAATGAGGGTAAACCATATCTTCCTAATAAGTTGACCCAACATGTGACATGAACCCAAGGAGGGGGGTTTGTTCTCTTTAACAATTTTGAGAAGTGAAACAAGTACCTATCAAGTTCCTAGCTTTGCATATGTGTGATTCGTCTACTCACATGTGCGGATGTGCCCATGTTTTTGTTATAGTACTCTATTTCTGGTGAGTACTTCGGATGCCTAAACCCTATTCACTATTGAGATCCTACTCAGACTCATTAAATTAGCTCACAACGCCAACTTCAAATGCAATATCGGGATGTGTGTTTTGTGTGATAGATAACAGAGCTGAGAACTGATATGCCGCACCAAAAAATCAGCACAAAAAATACACTAAATGCATCTTATCCAGACATGCTATGGTCAACACATTTGGAGGACTTATCAAATTGCGACACGTAAATTTGATGTGTTTTCTGTATCTATTTTTTGTGTGGTGTATCATTTTCCAACGGACCTTTACCACCTAATTCCAATAATATTTCTTATTTGCGAGAAGCTGATTTGGGAACTCACTAAGACAATGATTCAACAGAATGGGATTTTTAGCGGATTTGTAGTCAAGTAAATCAACCTTACCTAGGACATCGAGTGTGTGTTAAGTTGGGATAGGTATGTTCCATAATTAAGGTGTGAGGAAAGATTTGTGGCCAGATTTGAGATATGAACACCAAAATCGTCAGTACACAACTATGAGTGAGCAATAATTTCCATGCAATAGGTAAAAGAGACAGAATATAAAAAACTCTTGTTTCGAAGGTAGACCTCCAGTAAATCAACTCAAAATTGTCAAGAGATGTCCCAAGACACCAAGCCTGCAGTCTTACATTGAAAAACACGGCCTTTCAATGGCTCAAATCCCACAATCAGTGGCTCAAAACAATGGTAATCAAACAAGGAGCCTAGATCTGGACAGGATAACCAGCAAGTGACTGATTTAATCGGTGAAATGAGAGTGTAAGAGTGAAAATCGAACCAGAGTTTTGAAGAGTCGAAAAGAGAGTTTCAGAGAGTTCAAATCTGAGAGAGAGAAGAGAGTTCCAAAAGTGACGATCGAATTAGCCATCAAAAGGCTTAAATATCATGGGCCAAAAGGCCACAAAACTCACGCGGGCCAAATAGCACTTGGGCCAGGAATAAGTCAGCAAAACCATAACACGAAAAACGGTCACATTATAGGTAATGGACCAGGATCAAGGCATCTAGCCAATTATCAAACAGCCCAGCAGACTCATAGGCCCAAGTAAACACGTGTTTGGGCCAAGCAAATGGATTGAGGTCAAATGGGCCGTGCTCTCGTAAATTAGACTTAAGCTCAATGATTATGCAGGCATAACCCTGCCAATAGTCCATTTGAGTCATGATTTGGGCTACTGGCCCAGACTCTTGATAAGGATTGCACCATCCGGTTTATAGGTGTCTCGGAATTGTTCTTGTGTGCAAAATATTGGAATGGGCTAGGTGGGTATTGGCCCAAAATCCCAACATAAGGTCCCTTGTTGATGCTTCAAAATAGTCTATAACCAACATTTCTTCGAGTGAAACTGCAGTTCACCATAGTCAGACTAAAGCGCACAAAAAGTGCTCTTAGAGGTTGTCTTAAGGCAAATTTGTAATTTATGAAGACGCGAGATTAATACATAAACACACATAAGAACACGAGATTTACGTGGTCCGGCTATGCCTACGTCCACGGGAGAAATGATCTTTCTTCTTATTGTTTTTTCACACTTTTTCTCTTTTCGTTTATATCTCTTATAGATACAAGGTAAGGCACAATCCTGGAATTTATGGTAAGTAAATCCCGGGAGATAAGTGGGGAAGATTTGAGTCTGCTTGATTCTGCTTAACTAACACTCCCCCTCAAGTTGGGCAGTGAGATATCCAATGTCCAACTTGTACAAGGTCTCATGAAACGCTTGACCTACAATCGCCTTGGTAAGTATGTCAGTCAGTTGATCCTCGAATCTCACGTATGGGAAAGTAATGACACCACTCTCCAACTTCTCCTTTATAAAATGTCTGCCAATTTCCATGTGTTTAATTTATCATGTTGAACTGGGTTCTCCGAGATATGTACCGCAGCTCGACTATCACACCATAGGGGACAAGATTTATCAAAAGGAAATCTCAGTTTAGTCATCAACTTCTTCAGCCATAATACCTCTGCCAATCTTCTCGAAATACCTCTGAATTCTGCCTCTGCACTCGACAATGCCTACCTTCTGCTTCTTGCTCCTCTAGTTTACTAGGTTACCTCCTATGAAGGTGAAGTACCCAGAAGTCGATCTCCTATCTACTGGGCTCCCTGCCCAATCAGCATCAGTCTATGCTTCCATCCTTAGGTGATCATACTTCTTAAACATCACTCCTGTATCTGGTGTTCCATTCAGATATCTCACAATCCTCAAAGCTGCATCCATGTGA
>JAOYMZ010000422.1:0-10142 GCA_025802335.1 Pinguicula primuliflora | reverse complement strand
GCCATAATCTTAGTGTTTAGGGAATGAAATGATATAAACTAATGCATGAAATAAGCCCTAAATAGGTGCTTATCAGTGACCTTGAGATGCTTCGTATTTTGATTCTTCTATGGTCACCCTTGAGACCCTTGTTCTCTTAACCTATTCCCGTCTGGGTATGGTTTAAGCAGGCATTTCAAGAACCCATGGAAGCCTTCATCTCTCATACCTGCTTCCTTCAACATATCTATGGCTGTCCTCTCAGAACTGCTTGCCCCGAACTTTCCCTTTTGTTTTACTTTCAATCTGTTGCTATCTCACCTAGCTTGTATTCGCACAGGGTCTACATCAATCACTACCATAGTTTTTCCAGATTTCAATGTGAGTTCCCCCTTTCCCATGTCTACGATTGTCCCACTGGTTTCTGGAAGGGTCTTCCAAGGATAACCAGAGCATTGGGGTCTTGTTCCATGTCGATGACCATGAAGTCCACCAAAAATTCCAAGTTCTCTATTGAAATGGGCACGTCCCTCACTATTCCCATTGATTCTCTCAAACTCTTATATACAAATTCCACGAGGCAGTCAGTTCCAGGATCAAGTTCTGATAATTCAAATTCGTCCACTAAAGAGTACGGCATGAGGTTTATGGTTGATCTTGGGACACAGAGAGCTTGTTGAACATTAACCCCCCCAATACTTATGGGAAGGATGATAGGTCCTAGATCTTCTTGTTTGGGAGGTGGTGGATCAACATGGAGCCTAGAAGTGTTGGATGAGATCAAAATATTCTCTCTATCATCTAATGGCATTGCCATTTTCATGAATTCATCCACCTCGGTTACCCAGTCTTCACTGTCCCCTGTTGAACTTCCCTCTGGATCTTCAGCTTCTTCCTCATCTTTCCTGTCAGAACCCCCACTTGATTTCACATTAATGACCTTACATCCTTCCCTTGGGTTGTTTTCAGTGAATGAGGGTAGAGTTCCCTTTGGTCTTTCCTGACACTTGTTGATTCTGAATAGCTGATTGTTGACCCAGCAGCATTGCTTGCTGGGCCTGAAGATTAGCCTCAACCTTGGCAGTGAAGCTCCTGTTCTGTTTGGCCATTTGTTGAATCAACTCCTCTGTCTTCTTCTGCATTTCCTGTAAGGACAGTTGCTGCTTGTCTGGACTACTTGAAGACTCAGTTGTTCCTTGATACTGAGCTCTTGGTGCTGCGGGTTGGAGAAGGTGTGCATTTAGTGCTCCCTGAGGGTTGCTCCATGAGAAACTAGGGTTGTCATTCCTTCTGAAGTTATTCTGATATCCCTGATTGTTATATCTTTGCTGATGCACATAGCTTGCTTGTTCAACCTCAGAAGAGGGAGCTTCTTGACAATGGCTGGAATGGTGGCCTTGCACTCCACAATTTTCACATATAGGCTAATACAATGTGTAGTTTGGAGATGGAAGTGGCTGAACTACTGCCACAGGATTTAGTTGCTGACCTTGCTGAGGACTTGGAGACAATTGAGTCACCTAAGCGGTAAGTGCACTCAAGGCTGCAGCTAGAGTGTCATTCTGATTGGTGTTTAAAGCTGGTTGTGACACTCCCCACAATCGTTCAGCAGTAGGCCACATATAACAGTTCTGCGCTAGTCCCTCCATCAACTAATAAATCTGATTATACGATTTCTGCATAAAAGCTCCACCTGCTGCAGCATCAACTTCCCTCCTAGTACTCTGATCTAGACCAAAGTCAAATGTTTGAATCTCCCTCCAATGCTCGAGACCATTATTTGGGCAACTCCTCAACAGACCCTTGAATCTTTACCACACTTCATAGATTGTCTCTTGAGATTTCTACTGAAAGGTCTGAATTTCATTCATAATCCTTGCGGTCATGCTGGGGGGAAAGAAATATTTTAAGAAGACCTTTCTCAAATCATCCCAAGTACGGATTGAGTTTGATGGTTGGCTATAGAGCCACTCTCTTGCTCTGTCCTTTAGAGAGAATGGAAATAGTCTCAACCGGATGGCTTCCTAATCTGTTCCTTGAATTTTTAGAGTATCACAGATTTTTAAGAAAGCATCCACATGGGTTCGAGGATTGCTTGAGTCTTCTCCCCCATAAGTAGAGTACTACTGCAACAGGGCAATGGTAGAGGGTTTAAGCTCAAAATTGTTAACAGTGATAGGAGGTCTCCGAATAGCAGGTGCTATATCAACAGCCTCAGGAATAGCAAAGGATTCCAGAGATCTATCATCTGGGTTCTGGGGTTGTGCCATGACTTGTTCACAGATCTGGTCTACTTCCACTTCTTCCTCAGAGATTTCTTCTTCACTTTCTGCTGACAAACTGAATCCTTCAACACTGTGCGCCTCAATCTGAGCTAATGCCAGTGATCTCTTCCTGGCACGTCTGTCTCTGCTTGTCTACACCAACACTCCTTGCTGGTTCATGCATTGAGAAAGACAACACAACAGAATCAAACTTTGTTCACAAACGCAAATAAAAATGGTTAACAAAGAAAAATGTCTTCAAACTTAACATGAAAAGGGAAACTACTCCCCGACAATGGCGCCAAAAACTTGATGGGACAAATATATGTTACACAAATGTGCAAGCATACATAGTCGCCAAGTAATAAAACCTTGGTGAGCAAGGGTCATCTCCCAAAGGAGTAGAACCTCATCATGTATAGCATGCCACTATTTGAATGCTTTGTTTTCCATGGGCTTTGCTAGCCTCTTTGATGTGCCCCTGATCATATGATGTTGAGGTTCTTGTTTTGTGCCCCTTTCTTCTTGAATATCTTAGCTGTTTGCTTCACTCTTGACCTTGCAGCCTTCCTCTCAGATTTTAGCTGGCCTTTCATGGGGGTCAAGAGCATGTTCATTGGAATCACCTTACTTAGATCAAACTAGATCCCTGCATCACTCTCTTCCCTCATAAAAATTGATATGAATACGTAACTTCGGATTCACTACTAAACTTGCGCACTCCACCATCATGCCACTAAGAGTCCAATGACATTAGCCACATATGCAGAAATGAATGAGCTCTACAAACCACAACATAGACAGCACACATCAGTAACATGTGTAAGCAGAATGTATAGTTCCAATACAGTTCAAAATGAAAACCAGGAGCGAAGCAAAGCAGGGGAGAACAGAGCAGATTCAAAATTTTTTTAAAATTCATAAAGGAAGGTGTATCAGGATTAGCAAAGTGCAAATGCAACTTATCAACAAGCATGCTACATCCCACCCCACACTTAAATCAGTGTATGTCCTCAAGCATGGGCAAGAACATAATAAATATGTAAGTGGAGGGATGAAACAATACGACCTTGTGTGTTCGGTTGATCCCTGGTGCTCTTTGTTCTGCTGCTTGTTTGGGCAGGTGTCCATCTTGCTTTGGACTCTTGATTGGCTGTTGTGCCTTCTCAAAAAGTGGACTAGTCAGAAAACAAAAGGAATTTAAAAACAGAATGTAAATGGTACTATGTGGTGGGTTGCCTCCCACCCAGCTCTCAGTTTAGTGTGTTGAGATGGACCTCTTGCTGCTTTATTCACCTTGTTCCTTGGCTTGTTATCTTGCCAATTTTTTAGCCCTGTACCGAGCTTTGCTCTTTTCTTGCTGTTCAGCTCTTCTTTCTTGCCAAGTTCTCTAGTAGCTACGTTGAGGGGCGGGAGGATTATCTCTTATTTTTTTCATGTATGCCTCATAATCACGCTCGGCTTCCTCCAACATCTGTGCTATGGCTGCCTTACTCCGTTCCTTGGAATCTTCAGAGTCATCAGGGGGATTCTGCTGTTGAAACCTCTCCCTAACTCCTCGTAGTAGTGCCTTTTCAGTTTTTGTTCTGAGATTCATCAAACACTCCAAGTAATCTTCGTCCATGATACTCGCTTCTATTTTTCGACATCCACTTGATTCTGGAGCAATACCTTTTCCCTTTTCGTCGATCTTAGAATATTTCCTCTTCTTCTGCCTAGGATAGATATCAATGAGTTCTTCCATCTTCCCAGCTCTGAGTAAAAGCATCCCTCTTTCGATATCAAGTACTGCTCGACTGGTCTTCAGAAATGCTCTTCCTAACACAACAGGAGAGTGAGGGTCTCCAAATATATCCAGGACATAAAAATCTTGAGCGTAGGTAAGGTTTTTCACGGTGAACCTCAAATCCCTAAATATTCCTTTTGTAGCTACTCCCTTATCATCCAGTGTCCTTACTATGCGAGAACAGCTGTCAGGATCGGGGAATCCAAGTTGTCGTGCAAAACTTGTAGCTATCGCATAGAGCGTGTAGCGTGAAGCGTGAAGCGTGAAGCGTAAAGCATGTAAGCGTGGAGCGTGAAGCGTAAAGCGTGTGAGCATGAAGTATGAAGCATGGAGCGTGGAGCATGGAGCGTGGAGCGTGAAGCATGAAGCGTAAAGCGTGTGAGAGTGGAGCATGGAGCATGTGAGCATAGAGCGTGTGTGTGGAGCATGTGAGTATGAGAGCATAGAGCATGTGAGCGTAGAGCGTGTGAGTGTATGAGTGCAAATTGT
Organism: Pinguicula primuliflora; assembly: GCA_025802335.1. Classification (NCBI taxonomy): domain Eukaryota; kingdom Viridiplantae; phylum Streptophyta; class Magnoliopsida; order Lamiales; family Lentibulariaceae; genus Pinguicula; species Pinguicula primuliflora. Next base: position 5,624 of record JAOYMZ010000422.1, on the reverse strand, counting down.
CGAGCGTGTGAGAGTATGAGTGCGAAGTGTGGAACATGTGGGCGTGTGTGCATGTGGGCATGTGTGCATGTGGGCCTGTGAGCATGTGGGTATGTGAGCGTGTGTGCATGTAGGAATGAAGTGTGTGAGCATTGAGCGTGGAGCATGTGAGCGTGGAGCGTGTGAGCGTGGAGCGTGTGAGCATGGAGCGTGTGAGTGTGTGAGTGTGGAGCATGCTGCTTCGAGTGTGTGAGCATGGAGCATGAAGTGTACCGTATGTGAGCGTGGACTGTAGAGCGTGTGAGCATAGAGCATGTGAGCGTGTGAGCATAGAGCATGTGAGCATGTAGCATAGAGCATGTGAGCGTAGAGTATGTGAGCGCAGAGCGTGTGAGCATGGAGCATGTCAGCGTAGAGCGTTTGAGCATGGAGCACCTGAGCATGTGAGCGTGGAGCGCGTGAGCGTGTGAGTGTGGAGCGTGTGAGCGTGTGAGCATGGAGCATAGAGCATGGTGCGTAGAGCGTGTGAGCGTGGTGCAAGGAGCATAGAGCATGTGTGAGCATAGAGGATGTGAGCGTGTGAGCATAGAGAGTGTGAGCGTGTGAGCGTGGACCGTGTGAGCTTGGAGCGTGTGAGCATGGAACGTGTGAGCATGGAGCGTGTGAGCGTGTGAACATGTGAGCGTGGAGCGTGAAGCGTGTGAGCGTGGAGCGTGTAAGCATGGAACGTATAAGCGTGCAGCGTGTGAGCATCGAGTGTGTGAGCATAGAGTGTGTGATTGTGGAGCATGTGAGCGTAAAGCGTAGAACATGTGAGCATGTGAAACGTTGAGCATTAAGCATGTGAGAGTGTGGGCGTGAAGCGTAGAGCGTGGAGCATAGAGCGTGTGTGCATGTGGGCATGTGAGCGTGTGTGCATGAGGGCATGAAGTGTGTGAGCATTGAGCACGAAGCGTGTGAGCGTGGAGCGTGTGAGCATGAAACGTGTGAGCGTGTGAGCGTGGAGCGTGTGAGCGTGGAGCGTGCTGCTTCGAGCGTATGAGCATAGAGTGTGAAGGGTACAGTGTGTGAGTGTGTGAGCGTGGACTGTAGAGCGTGTGAGCATGGAGCGTGTGAGCGTGAGCGTGTGAGCATGTGGCATAGAGCATGTTAGCGTAGAGCGTGTGAGTGTGGAGCATGTCAGCGTAGAGCGTTTGAGCGTGGAGTGCATGAGCGTGTGAGCGTGGAGCATAGAGCATGGAGCATAGAGCGTGTGAGCGTAGTGCAAGGAGCATAAAGCGTGTGTGAGCGTAGAGTATGTGAGCATGTGAGCATAGAGCGTGTTAGCGTGGAGCGTGTGAGCGTAGAGCATGTGAGCATGTGAACATGTGAGCATGGAGCATGTGAGCATGGAACATGTGAGCATGGAGCATGTAAGCGTGGACCGTGTGAGCATCGAGCGTCTGAGCATAGAGCGTATGATCGTGGAGCATGCGAGCATGTGAGCGTGTGAGCATGAAGCGTAGAATGTGTGAGCCTAGAGTGTGTGAACGTGTGAGCGTGAAACGTTGAGCATTGAGAGTGTGAGAGTGTGGGCGTGAAGCGTAGAGCATGGAGCATAGAGCATGTGAACATGTGAGCGTGAAGTGTAGAGCATGTGAGCGTGTGAGCATGAAGCATGAAGCTTGAAGCATTGTGCGTAGAGCATGTGAGTGTGTGAGCATGAAGTGTAAAGCGTGTGAGCATAGAGCGTGTGAGCGTAGAGCATGTGAGCGTGTGTGCGTAAACGTGTGAGCATAAGCATGTGAGCGTGGAGCCTTTAAGTATGGAGCATTTGAGCGTGTGAGTATCGAGCGTGCAATGTTGAGCATGTGAGTGTGGTGCGTAGAGCATGTGAGCAAAGAGCGCATGAGCGTATGAGCGTGTGACCGTGGAGCGTAGAGCATGTGAGTGTGGGTGTAGATCGTGTGAGCGTGTAAGTGTGCAGCACAGAGCTTGTGAGCGTAGAGCATGCGAGCGTGGAGCGTGTGAGCGTATTAGCGTGGAGCATATGAGCATGTAAGCATGGAGCATGTGAGCATGTGAGCGTGTGAGCATGTGAGCGTGTGAGCATGGAGCATGTTAGCATGTGAGCGTGTGAGCATGGAGCATGTGAGCGTGTGAGCATGGAGTATGTGAGCGTGTGAGCATGGAGCGTGGAGCATGTGAGCGTGTGAGCATAGAGCGTAGAGCATGTAAGTGTGTGAGCATAGAGCATGTAAACGTGTGAGTGTAGAGCGTAGATTGTGTGAGCGTAAGAGCATAGAGCGTGAGAGCATAGAACGTAGAGTGTGTGAGCATGGAGCGTGTTAGCGTGGAATGTAAAGCGTGTGAGCATGAATTGTAGAGCATGTGACGCTTTAGCATGGAGAGAAAGAGAGATGTGAGACTTGGGTTGTGGCTCTCTTGTTTGGGCGGCATGAGAGATTTTTCATGTGTGTCTCTAGGGTTGTGTCTCTCTTGGTTTGAGAGATTTTCCCTGTGTATCTTCTAGGTTTTTTCTATGTCTCCTTTGTATCACTGAGCTTATAGTGGATTGATTCTCCTCTTCTTCCATGGACGTAGACTTTCTGGCCGAACCACGTTAAATCTTGTGTTGTTGCCTTATTCGTTTATTTTTTTGCTTTCACGTTAATCTCTGAATTTCCCAACAAAAATTAATCTAAAAAATAAGTGGTACAAAACAAAAAGTATGTTTGGTTAGTGAAAGGGATGGGGTGCAGGGGGACAATAAATTTACATTCACTGCTAATTATTTCACACCGATATTTAGCCAAGCAATATTCTAGGGATCATATCGTAACAAAACTTTCCGCCTATTTTAGGTTCACATTTTTGTTCAGACAAGTGCCAGTAGTGTTGTAAACAGGTAATAGATTTTACTTTTTTGTTAAATGTATTAAGATTGGAGCAGGATCCGATGATATGATTTTATACATGCATTTTCAATTTCGGCCACTAGGATTGGCCTTTGACGTAATTGACACATCGTTAGAAAGCTTATGCATATAAGATCATAAGTCCCATGTTTAGTTCAGATTCCGATAATTTCGTCGCCGTAATTTTCTAAAACCCTTTTAGGACTACTTAATCCAGGGAAAAATATGAAACTAAATTAAACGGTGATAAAGTCATCGGAATATCACCAAAACTCGAATATATGATCTTCTATGCATAAGCTTCCTAACGATGTGCCCAATTCCGTCAATGAAAGAGGTGTAAATGGAAGAGGAAGACAAGCTGAAGTCAAATGTGATCACTGTGAAATCCCGGGGACACAATTACGAATTGTTATAAATTGCAGATGTGTGAACACTACAATATTCCAAGCCACTCAATCAAAAACTGCTTCAAATTAAAGGGTAAGAGCAAGAGATTTTCAAGCCACTTGGCTCATGCAGCTATCACCTCTCCCGTAGATGAAGAATACTAGCATCCCACGGTGACAGAATTGATCAGAATGGAAGTTAGCCGAGCCTTGAAGGTAGAAAGTTCAAGCCAAACACCTGCTCAAGATAACCTTGAGTTCGCAGTTTCAAATATTTTCATGTGCGCACTTGTAGCTTCTTCCATGCTTAAGCCAAATTACTGGGTGATAGACACTGGGGCTTCCTGTCATATGACGAACAATTATAAGTTGCTCAACAAAACAGTGCCAGCCAAGAACACCTTAAGGGTGAGACAAGCTCATGTCAAGGGTATTTGAGAATTAATTATGGCTCCAAAACTGAACCTGAAAAATGTGTTATATGTCCCCTCATTCAGTTTTAACCTATTGTCCGTATCTAGTCTCCTGATTAATTCTCACATGTCCTTCACTTTCTTCCCAAAAGATTTCATACTGCAGGACCTCAGGACCCGTGAAGTCATAGCAGTAGGTAAAGAGTTTTTGGGTCTCTATATCTTGGACAAGTCAAGCTTTCTCACTCAACCGCACAAAGAACCTTTGGTGCCATCCAAGATCTCTATTTTGACTTCCATTTTTTGTAATCCTGGCAAGTCTGTTGAAACTGTTCTTTTGTCTAATCCTGTTGATCATTTTGTGTGGCATGAATGACTGGGACATGCCTCTTTGAATGTGATTGAACGTCTATCTTTACTGATGTTGAATTAAACTCTTATGCCCCGTGTGAAGCCTGTCATAGAGCAAAACAGGTTTGTGCTCCATTTCCTGCTCACATAACTCGTACAGAAAAGGCATTTGAACTGGTGCATATGGATCTTTGGGGTCCGTATTCTATTTTTGCAATGAATGGAGCAACATATTTTCTAACGATGGTTGATGACTATAGTCATGGCATTTGGTTATACTTGTTGAAATCGAATATTCACGTCCATGAAACCATAGAATATTTCTTGAACATGGTGTCAACGCAGTATGGTGGTAAGGCATAATTTAAGCTCATTAAGCTAGATAATCATTCCATTAATTCACACATTTCATTATATGTATACTTGATTTCCCTACATTTCATGTGCTATAGGTACAATGCAACATTTGGTGATGTGTTACATGAATTTCGAATTCAAACACACCCAAAACAAGGCCACATGGGTGAAAGGGACATGTATACACAAATTTGGAAAAGGCCACCAACAACCCAAAAGTTTTCTCTCCAGGCAATAAAGTGCAAATGACTGACCTGCCCTTGCATCGGTCATATCTCATGAAGGAGAGCGTGGATTGATCTGTAATTTGAGGAGGAGAATGTGATAAAGTTGAGGCTTAACTTGAGATAGTTGGACTGGCTCAGCAAAGGCATCAACTGGCTCCACAGAGGCATCGACTGGCTCCACATAGGCGACATTCATGTTAACCAGGTCATCGACGGGCTTGGTTCCAAGACATTCCAGACTCTGAATCCTGTTCTGCAACTCTTCAATTTCCCTTTCTTTCACTACATTGTACTCGTTATAAAACTTAATAGTTGCGTCAATTTGTTTTTGTATGTTTTTCCTTACACCCCATCAAAAACTTTATGACATTCCAACGTTCATCCACTATCTTCTTATTTTCAATCGAGGAATTAGTCCTGGAATCGGGATATGCAGTCCCATGACTCGTCGGAATAGGCCGTGGAGTAGTAGGATGAGAATCATGAGATGGTTGTGGCAAGGCACTGAGCTGCCTTTCATCAGTTGATAGATCATTGTCTTTTTTGTGGGAGCCGTATGCAAAAACCCCCCAGACCCAGACATTTTGAAAAATTCCACCAATTTAGTGATCCGCACATCCGTACAGTCAGGCACGTCCTCAATATCCTTCATATATGGCATCTCACTCTCTTACTTCGAAGGTTTTAGGATCGGATAAAGAACACCCTGTGAGAGAAATCGAAAAAACAACTGTTAGGTTAGGAACGTGCATCGTTCGTGCATGGCCCCATATATGCAGAGTGGGTTCATTTCGACAGGCGTGTATACGGGGCCATACAAGATCTTGTCTGGATCGGCCTCTACCCCCGCAGCTAGGGCTGTCCAAAAAATACCGTCGGTACCGGTCCGACTGGTACCGGTACCATAAAAATTGGTACCAGTACCGGAACTGGTACCGGTACCGATAAGAATTAAAAAATATATAAATTAAAATATTTTTTAAATTTTTTCAATAAAAAAAATATTTTTTT
>JAOYMZ010000421.1:0-10142 GCA_025802335.1 Pinguicula primuliflora | reverse complement strand
AATTCGTTGTTTTTAAAATTCGATTTGTTTACATTACGCGCTTATAAATATATATAAATTCATCAACAAAAAAATAAGAAAATAAATATATATAAAATGTTTAACCCAAAAAAATAAAAAAATAATTTTCAACTACCGGTCTTGTGAAGACCGGTAAAGGAAAAAAATAAAAAAATATTTATAACGTACAGGTCTTCCAAAGTTGGGTTAATCATCACCGGTTTTTAGAAAATCGGTACTTAAGTCTACCGATCTTTGAAAGGTCGGTTTCGTGACCGATCTTTGGAAGATCGGTGCGTAGCATTTTCAAAAATAGTATCGCAGATTAAAAAAATTTCCGGCAATAGGAGTCTATTGGGATCCCACCGTCCGCTTATCCGAGGACGATGAAATTAATTTGAATCAGTTCAACCTGCCCGAAAAAATTTGAATCAATTCATGGAATATTCACACCTGCGGGTCATTACCTATTGAGAAGAAAATTCTTTTGTATTTCTCAATCTTACGTTGGAGTTACATTCTATACAACTATATAGACAATAGTTAATATCTTGTTTTTCAAGTTCCAAGATTTGAGTACATCAAATTCCGTGAGATATGGGCCCAAATCTCTCCTTGTTTCCTAATTTATTGTGACTCTTTCCAACACTCCCCCTCAACTCTCAAGTTAGATGGCGGAATGTTCAACACCCAACTTGCTTACAATCTTATGGAATTATCGTCCTGCAACAGCCTTTGTCAGGATGTCTGCCAACTGGTCCTCTGACCAAACATAATGAAGTGCATTAACTAAGTCTTCTAATTTCTCTTTGATAAAGTGTCTATCAATCTCCACATGTTTGGTCATATCATGTTGCACAGGATTCTCTGATATGTGAATAGCTGCCCGATTATCACACCTTAGTGGACATTGTCCATCAGGCGGGAAGCCTAATTCTGTTATCAGCTTCTTCAACCATGATATCTCTGCAACTCCTCTTGGTCCCCCACGAAACTTGACCTCAACGCTTGATAATGCTATCACCTTCTATTTCTTACTTTTTCATGTGAGTAGATTTCCATCAATAAATGTAAAATATCTTGAAGTTGACTTGCGATCTAATGGATTTCTAACCCAGTCAGCATCTGTATATGATGGGACAAATATATGTCACGCAATGTGCAAGCATACACAGTCGTACAAGTAATACCTTATGGGAAGTAAGGGTTATCTCCCACAAGGAGTAGGTTCTTTAACATGCTTCAATCTACAACTAATCTCAGAATAGCCAATGATAGGTAGTTTGGAATTACAACTAATAAGCATAAATAAGTAAAACTACCTAAAAAAGGAAGTAAAGATAAACTAGCTTGTCACATACTGACTTAAGCCGGCTAGATGGACTAAATAAATATAATGGTGGATAAGTAAGCCTAAGCACAAGTATATTGCCTAACTATATCATCCGTGTATGAATCTGTGTACCAAATACTCAATACTCTGTTGTTCTATGAACACACAAATGTAAGCTCATGCTATTTGCAAACAAACGACTCAAGTATATAATAAATCCATGCATAAACCAGCAAATGAAGAGAATCAATCCGCAAATCATGACATTAAACGTATACGCTGCCAACAAAAATCAATTTATTAATAAACCAATAAGCGAGGACATTGTAGCCGAATAAATAAATACAAGATAGACATAGTTCGGCTCAACCGAGCCTCAAGCTTAAAGAGATACAAGCCAGGCCGAAGATCCAGCCATAGCTCTGATGAAATCTACTCCAAGACGATCTGGCCAGATGCAACATGAAGAACCTTTCCGCTTGAATCGCCTCAACTCCTTCTTTATCCACCAAATATGTGATTTTCGTCCATAGCTTCCCCCTTGGAGTGGGGAGGGGAAGAGAGAGTTTCTTCTCTGCAAATGAAGGTATATATAACCAAGTCCTTCTAGGACAACGTCCTGGTGCAATGGCAAGGCTACCCCTCAAGTGAAATGAGAGATATAAGCGCATTTAGGGGCATCTCAGTCATTGCGTTTTCACTTGACACATCTTGATAATTGGACATCAAACCCTGGCTTGGCTGCCGCTTTTGCCTCTGACATGTAAGATGGATTGTAGAGGACCTCTAGGGAAACACTTTCGTGAAATTTCAGATTGATCCTCCAAGTGGTTTGAGAGACATGTCAGCTGCAAGGGACAGCTTGGTCATTGCACGCAGATTTTACCACTTCGGGTAAATCAAGTGAAAACTCCATCCTCTAGTCACTTGCCGCCATCCTCATGAACACAAGACTTGTAGGGAACTCCTTGTTATAGCTCCTGGTGAAATTACAGCCTCATCCCTGCCTTGGTTGAATAGATATGACCGTTTGAATGCTATGACAATCACTTTCCCTCCTCTTTTGTTTATACATCCGAATGTGTATAACTTGGTCAAAAATTCAACCTTTGGCCACCATTGTTGACCAAGTCAACTTCTTCATTCCTGTTAAGATTTTGCTTGATAATTGAAGGAGATATGGCCTCTTCTGAACCACTGGATAACTTGTGTGCAATTGTAGCACACAGCCAAGGATTTATTCATGGAATAAATCATCTGCACTTGTATAAAATTAGTAACAGCTTGTGTAGCTTCAAATGAATGCTTATGTAACCTTGGCCAAATGTTGCACTTGATCTTTACATGTCCATATCATGCTAAAATGTGCATGAAATGAGTATAAAACCTGCAAAATTCGAACATGTACCTCTTTTCTCCAAATGAGCACAAATAGGCATCATTTAGGGCATAATCTAAGTGTTCAGAGCATGAAAAGATATAAAATAAGGCAAGAAATATGCATAAACTGACTTACGATACTCACTGAATAGGCAATATCTGGTCTAGTGTGAGATAAGTAGATCAACTTTCCCAAAAGATTTTGATAGCGTTTCTGGTCAGTTTGTTCGGCCCCTTCCACTATCTTGAGACCATAATTTTGCCCCTCAGGCAACTCTGCTGGCTTGCACTCCAAGAGAGCTATTTCAGCTAATAAGTCAAGTATGTACTTCCGCTGACAAATATAGATAGCGCCCTTAGACCGAAGTACTTCGATTCCCAAGAAATATTTCAGGGGTCCCAAATCCTTTATTTCAAACTCTTTAAATAAGCTCGCCTTCAAATTCGCAATTTCTTCCACATCATCTCCTGTTATCACCATATCATCCACATATATAAGGCAAGTTATACCTTGAGTCATCTCTTCAAAAAAAGAGTGTGGTCAGAGTTACTCTGATGGTACCCATAGCATTGCATAGCCATGGTAAATAGCCTGAACCATGCCCTTAGAGATTGCTTCAGCCCATACAAGGCTTTCCTCAGTCCACATCCTTTATTTGTTCCAAATTGTAAGAAACCTGGTTGACTCTCCATATAAACCTCTTCCTCTAGATTCCCATGCAGGAAAGCGTTCTTCACATCAAATTGGTAGAGAGGTCAATCCCTGTTAGCTGCAATTGAAAATAGAACATGAATGGTGTCAATTTTAGCTGCAGGTCAGAATATCTCAGAGTAGTCAACCCCAGTATATCCCTTGGCTACAAGCCTTGCTTTAAATCTCTCCACACTTCCATCAGCTTTCCTTTTGATTGTGTAGATCCATCTGCATCCCATAGGTTTCTTCCTTTGAGGTAATCTACATTTCTCCCAAGTGTATTCTTTTCTAAGGCGTCCATCTCAGCTTCCATCGCCTTCCTCCATTCGGGTATGCTCAAGGCTTCCTCTACAGTTTTTGGGATCTCCTCATGATATAGCACCATAGTGAATGCCTTAGCTTTATTTGTCATCCTCCCCCTGAATATGTTTTCCACAGAATACCTCTTAGAACCAGGAACATGATCAACAATATAGCGACGAGCAGCTACTCCTCTGGTAGATCGATGAGGTAGAACTCTCACTGGGATATCTGTAACATCTTTAGTGTCATAATGAGTAGTAACAGGATTCCCAAGCATAGGATCAGGAGTACATACCTCGATATTCAGAGAAGGAGGAGTCATCGACACCACGAGGCCTCCAGACTGTAGTACATGTGGCAGTGGTGATACAGGTATGGACGAGGTGTGTGGCGGTGGTTCTGAGGTCAGGGTTGGCTCTTTCGGAGGTTCAGGCATGATGGATGGCAAACTCACCCAATCAAGTGGATCAATCTGTCTCTCCTCCTGACCACTAGATGGCGATAGTTTATCGAAATAGAATTTACCCTCAACAAAGTTATAATAGATTGTGGTAAACAACCTTCTCGACACCGGGTCATAGCATCTGTGCCCCTTATGATGCACTCCATATCTTACAAACACACACTTTAAAGAACATGGATCAGGTTTTGTGCGATGAAATTTGGGAATGGGAACGAACACAGTGCACCCAAATACCCTGGGATGCAAGGTGAGGTTTGGAGGCACTCTAGTATGGGTAGAAAGAGCTTGGAGCGGAGTCTCAAGATCCAATATTTTGGTAGCAGGCGGTTAGCCAAATATATGGCAACGGCCAGTGCTTTAGGCCAAAAATCAGACGGGAGAGCTAATTCGAGCATAATAGTCCGAGTTAACTCCAATAAAAAATGGTTTTCTGCTCTGGAGTATACGAACACATGGTTTGATGGATCAAATTCGACATCTGTGCATTCACAAATTCTCCTCCATTATCGGATCATAGTACCTTTATATGCATCTCAAACTGTGTAACAATAATATGATAGAACTCAACAAATTTAGTGACCACATCAGATTTATTCTTCAGAAAATAGATCCAACACATGTCTTCGTGCTAAGGCTCATCGAGCCTCATTTATTCCTCTGTATTTCTTAACCTTACGTTGGAGTTACATTCTATATAATATATAGAGACCATCTTGTTTTGCAAGTCTCAGAATTTTGGTACATCAAATTTCGGGAGATATGAGAGAGATTTGTATATTTCCAAATATGTCCTTGTTTACTAATTTATCGTGAGTCTTTCCAACATTACAGACTTGAAGTTTCGGAACTCGTTCGCTTTTGCATCTCTTCGCATGGTGTCATAGGATACCATGATACTTCATGCAACAATTTATGAGCTTTCTTAGCCTCGGATCTTCTTTCTATGTACTTTGGGGGAAAAATTTCATTCGTCTCAATGGAAACAACATGAAGATGCATGCCGCGATATACTTACACAAAGAAGATTGTATGCACTCGTGTACGATTTATTTGTTGCTGCAAACAAATCTACACATATTAAGTTACTAGAGTAACATAATCAAAAAACCCGACAAAAGTGTCGGGTGAGAAAACGCAGGTCGTTGCCTGTATTCCTGACCAATTATCAAGCTTAAAATTTATCGAATTAACCACAAAATACACGTTCGTACCGTATGGAATTAAAATTCGCCCACCAAAAATGCACGACTCATGTCTAGGTCTTAATAATATTGTCTATAATCAGTTAAAAGTTAGAATCATACGCACCTTAAAAATAGAACCAGTTTAAGATCCACACTATTCATGCTAGGCCTGTCGATGGGCTCTGCATCTCTTATTCCTGCATTTGACGAAAATTTTGAGCCTGGGATGGAAAAAAATGTTGATTTACGATTTCCGGCAATCGTGTCGACATACTGGTAGTTGTGACCGACAGGAATGAGTGTAATTAGTTAAGTATGAGGTTTATTAACAATTTTTAGTAATACGTTAACCAAAATATTTGAATTTTAATTATTTTTAAAGATGAAGCTTAATTTTAAAATTTTGTTTTTAGTTTACTTATGAAAAAAATAAATTTTTACTTTGACCTGTCCAATGGGATGGTAATTTTTTTTCACAAAGCCATCGTCCGTTTTTGAAATTGTTACCACCCGGCCTTGGGGAGTTCGAGACCTGTGCCCGGACTTGGAAAGACCGGGATTAAGTAATCCCGAGCTTGCAAACAACGGGCGTCATTAGCATCACTAATCTAAGTGATTAACGTGTTCTGAGCTTCGGAAATCCGGGATTTGGACACTTTGGCGCAAAAAAATCCCGTCGTTCGAACCCCTGAGATAATATAGACACCCGTCTTTTCAAAGTCCGAGATTTATGTTATGAAAACAAGATCAATTTTACAATTCATTTTCACCAGCACTACCAACATTTGACAATGAGCTATACCGGCTGGGGTGAAAATAGCAACTCGTGCATGCCTATATTAAAGACAGGGGCAAATCTCGCAATGGAATTTGGTATGCGGGATGAGGACTATATCGGTTGTGAATATTCTATTTCTGGATTTAGGCCAGAATTTTTGCATAGGTTTTTTGTTATTTCCTATGACTCCTTTGCCGTTGATCCCCCTAATCATCATCAAGTTAAGGATTAGTTCTCATGGTGGAAGATGCAGTATTTTCGTGTTAAAGCATTTATGGTGGCAAATAATCACTTATTGATCCAATGACTCACTTACTTGTGATGAATGACGAAGCGAAGTTTACTGAGAAGTATAAAAATATGAAGACTATGAATTTAAAGAAGTTTTATTATTGAAAAATTCTGTGAGGATATTTAATTTGAAAATATTATTGTTGCATTTTAATTTGCGTAGTAAATTGTTTACTAACATGTGTTCATTGATAAAAATATTTCATTAATTATAGTTCATAAATACATGTCAATAACAAATACATCAAAAGAGAGGGTCATAAAATTCGACATCTTGCATTCGGGAAGGCCTGCTTCTTCTACAAAAAATATTAGTGTATGGTTAGATATATATTCATTTAATTTATCAAATTTACTGAAATTAATACTTACTCTGCATTATTTTCTCGGCTTTCCCATATCCATCTCATTCGGTCTTCTCTCATTTCCTTCTTGGGGACTTGGCCTCACCCTTTGTCGTCGAAGAAGGGAATGTGTTAGCGTGAAAGGTGGCACAGGTACCTCAAACAGTGAACCATGCGGTAAAAATGACACTTCATATGTCCTTTTTAGTGCTTGGATAGTCATTTTCGAGAAGCAGAAATCCAGAGGGTTCGAAATTCGTGGCTGTAATTGAGGGTTCATTACCAAGGCTCCTCTGATTTTATCGTTGGCTTCTTTATGACCCCTCGGCCGATACCTTCTGACCGTTGGCTTCTCTCTCGGCCAATACCTTCTGTGAGCTTCTCTCTCGGCCGATACTTGCTGACCGTTGGCTCTCTGTGGACCTTTCTACTTCGAACTTTTAATTTGTTTCTAATTTTGCGATCTAATTATATTTCTTTCGTTAGTAGTATCATTTGTGTTAGGGTGTTAGTGTAGTTATCATTTTGTTGGTTGTATTGCCTATTTTGATAGTAGTATTAGTTCGTAGGGAATATAGACACGATTATTAACTATGGTAACTTGAGGTCGTGTCCTGTGCTGAGGCGTCAGGGTAGGGTAGGGGCTCAAGATATAGGTTTACAATTTAGAACTTGGAATGTAGGGACTTTGACAGTGAAATCTTTAGAATTGGTAGATGTATTAAAAAAAGAAGGATTGACGTGGTGTGTCTTCAAGAGATAAAGTGGATGGGAGAGAGAGCGAGGGAAGTAAATGGGTATAAACTATGGTACTCCGGATTGGTTAGTGGGCGGAATAGAATTGGAATTATGATTTCAGAGAAATTTAAAGAATGTGTAGTGGAAGTGGTACGTGCGACGATAAATTTATGACGATTAAAATATCAGTTAGGTTAGATGTGGTGAATGTTGTATGCGGGTATGCACCTCAAGTGGAGCTAGGGGAGAGTGAGAAGCGAGCCTTCTGGGACAAGGTAGATGATGTAGAGTGGTATCCCTATGGAATAAAATGTTTTTATCGGTGGTGATTTTAATGCCCATGTGGGGGTAGGAGTGGATGGGTATCCAGGTGCGCATGGTGGTTTTGGGTTTGGTCTGAGAAATGACAGTGGTCGTGAATTGTTGGACCTGACGGCAACGCATGAATTGATGGTGGTCAATACCTATTTTAAGAAGAGAGATGAGCATTTAATCACCTATCATAGTGGAAGGTGAAACACATAAATTGACTTCTTTCTGTTGCGTCAAAGGGATAGGAGTTATTGCACAAACTGTAAAGTTTTGTCGGGAGAATCATTTATGTCACAACATCTTCTTTTGGTGATGGATGTTAATGTACGGGGAAAAGTGGGAGAGAGGAGATGAGGAGGTAAAGTAAGGATATTGTAGAAGAACCTTAAAGGCGAGGCGGCTATCGCCTTCAGAGATAAGTTAGCTCCTGCTTGTTTGTACACGATAATTGACAACGCGTATCATTTATGGGTCTCCATGGCTACTATCATTAGGGACACAACAAACGAGGTCGTATGGGTATCATCCGACCAGTGTACGAGAAATCGGGCGGGTCGTATGGGTACAAATGCGTTTTCTAAACAGGCCGGGCTGGCCTGACACATTTAAACAAGACGGGTCAACCCATATCTATATTTTTCGCGAACAAGCTGGGTCGGACCTGTTTCCTTTACTCGGGATTACTTAATTCCGATCTTCTCATGTTCGGGCATTTTTACAAGATCCGGCGGTGATAAATCAAAAAACTGAGAAGATTTTGTCGCACAAATTTTTTTTTTTTGTCCCTGTGGGATAAGGAAAGTCGATCCCTGATAGCTTAAGCATGCCTGGCTGGAAAACAAATCCAACGGCGTCATTGTCAGCAAACAACAAACCGGAGAGAGACGAAAGAGAAAAAAATCAAACGTTGGCAGTGGAAGGGGAATTCAAGAACACGGCAAAAGAATTTCGGTTCTTTCCTCAGCATCAGATATTGGACCCGATTGCCGTGTTCTCTGCTCCTCTACAACAAGCCGTCGGAAAACCCCTTGATTGAGCATAATCTTTGAATGATTTTATCTTTTTTCTTCCTTTGTGCCTTACCCCTTCTGTGATATTCTTGAAATTTTGATGTTGAGGACGATTTATGGTCCTTTTATGGTACTTATGGTATTGCGAGTGAGATTATTGAAGCTGCTGTAAGTCGCCGCTGTCGCTTTGTGGAAAGGGGAAATATGGGTTTGGGAGTTTTAAGTCAAAAGGCTTAGACTTTATGCTTCAACTTTCGTGGTAGGTGATAAGGCTGTGAAGGGGTATGAGGGTTTAGCTTCTTTACTGTGATTCTTGATCTTCGATTGGGATTTGGTTTCTTCTGATTTTTGGGGATTACTTTTTTCACTAGTTCTCTATGCGAGAGACGCTCTGTTACTTGGTTTTCTGAAGTTTAGGAACTTTCAACACCTGAATCATGTTCCTCTAGGGCCAACAACAAGGGTGGTCGGGATTTTGCATTTGGGGATTAGGGTTAAGGAAGAATTGATTTCTTTCTGAACCTGGAAATATACGGTTATTGAGCGTGAATTGATCTGATTTGCTGTGGGTTTTTGTTGGTGGGAATCGGAAAATTATTAGAAATATGATCAAGCAGATATTTGGCAAGAAGAAGAATTCAAAGTCTGCTGGTGATCCGAGTCCCTCTTCAAGTACTTTGAGTGCGTCAAAGAGGAATGTAGGAAATAAGAGATTGAACAGTGGAGCTGATGAAGTTATTTCGGCCTCGTATTCTGTTTTGAACATTGGAAATCAAACAGAGGAGAAATTATTCCCAGATAAAGACTCCAGATCGAACGGAAAATCATCTTTTGCTTCATATGAACTGTTACCGAGTTTTAGGGATGTTCCGAATTCCGAAAAGCATTACTTATTTATTAGAAAGGTGAAGATGTGTTGTGTACTGTTTGATTTTGTCGATCCAACAAAGGACCTTAAAGAAAAAGAAGTGAAGCGTCAGACTTTGTTGGAGCTAGTCGAGTATATGACTTCTGCTAGTGGGAAATTTACTGAAATTGTGATGCAAGAAGTTGTGAAGATGGTTTCAATCAACATATTTAGAGAATTCACTCCTCAGCCAAGGGGGAGCAAGCTAATAGATGGAGTTGATTTCGAAGAGGACGAACCCGCAATGGATCCCGCGTGGCCTCACTTGCAAGTTGTGTATGAATTTTTCCTGAGGTTTGTTGCTTCCCCAGAAACAGATGCGAAGGTTGCTAAGAGATACGTTGATCATTCCTTTGTTCTGAGGTTACTTGACCTCTTCGACTCTGAGGATCCCAGAGAGAGGGA
>JAOYMZ010000420.1:0-10142 GCA_025802335.1 Pinguicula primuliflora | reverse complement strand
GGCAGGGCGGGTCAGCCTAGCCCGTTTTGTAAACAGGCTAGCCTGGCCCGGCCCACATTTATAAAACAGGTAGGCTGAGTTTCAAAATCCAGCCCGCCAACCTGTATAAAACAGGATGGGTCAGCCCGCCACGCCCGTTTGGTGACCTCTAGTTACACTCTCCTAATCCAAGTGGCCGAGTCGAGGCTATGCTGAGTATCAATATCGGCAACATAACGAATTGCTAGTGTTGAGAGAATAAATGAAGTTAAACTTAAACTGAATGAATCCGATCAAGAGCAATCTGATGTATTCTGAAGAAGAAGTTGAGGTTGATGGTTATGACCGCTACTATTTTTTCATTTATTACATTAATGGGCCTTGTGATATCTAGTGGACGGTGGTCCATTTGGCCCATCAGAAAAGGCCTTATACTGTTATACATGTATATAAAAGTGTCCCTTACGCGACGACCTAATGCAAGAAAACGCGGGAAGATATTTTTCCCAAAACTGCCCTTCTTCTCATCCTAACCCTTTCCTCCATTTGACAACATTAAATTCTTCATAGAAATCGTTGTTACCGTTAAGAATTGAACCAAGAAAGTTTACTACTTCTTTTAGAAAGAGCGATGCTACACGTACCGATACGGACGTTTACCATCAATCGTTATTATAAATGATAACTAAAACGGAAAAGTCTATATCCAAGACACCAAAAGCTTCATTCTCTGATTGAGCTATGATGGCTTCATGGCCTATAATTTTGTTGTATCTTTTCTCTTAAAGTTTTTTTTGGATAGGTAATGTCATTGAGGAGATTTGAACCCGTGACCCGTGAGTACAATTGTCACTCTCATGACCACTAGGCCAACCCTCTTTGGCTCTTTTCTGTTAAAGTTAAGTAGTCACTTATTAGTATTTCAAAATTTCTGTAATCAAGTTCAGAATATAGAACTTTTGGTCTCTTGTATGCAAAATTTATATTGGGGTGACAATCCTAAAAATGGATGATGTCACAAACACAATAGTTGAGAATGAAGAAATTTTATAGTCCAGATATTATATCCATATTAATGAATCTTAGGTCCAGAATTGTAATCATGGCCGTTGAATACACATCATTTGAATGATCAGAACTAAAATTCTGAACTTAACCTCATTAATCTGGATATAAAGTTCTGAACTTAGATTTTTTTGTGAGAATGGATAAAGCTTACACGAGCTTAGTGTAAGAAGTGGGTCACCAAACATTATCATTATTTTTCCTTGTATTATTTATGGAAAAATATTAAGGTTTCGAACAAAAATTTTACAATAAAGCGGTCCAATTTAATTGTGTATTACATAATTTGCTCTAAAATAACTTTGATTCAAATTTTGACTTCTTATTTCCTCGTCAAACCCAGAAAAGGAATGAAGTACAGTAAAAAGGCAAGAAGTGTTATTCTTACTATTCCCAGAATATTGTAGCACCATATGAGCGTAGCACTAAGAATTCGTTTGGTGCATAAATACCCTACAAGAATCTTCAAAACTGCTACGACCAAATTGAAGTGACAAAATAGAATAAGAAGAAAAAATGTCTCAAAACTGGCCCCGTTATCCTCCGTGTTCCAGCGGCTTATGCACTGATCCTGCATGCTGCGCTAACTACACATACAAATTTCGATGGCCGGAGTTGGTCGGAATGTCGGCCGACAAAGCCGAGAGGATTATCGTGAAGGACAATCCCATGGTCACTGTTGTTCTTGTTCCGATCGGTAAAGTTGTCACGGGAGACTTCTGCTGCAATAGGGTTTGGCTATGGCTGGATGAGAATATACATGTTTCTCGCATCCCCGTCGTTGGATAAAATAGAGAAATGCAGTTTTTTAAAATCTTACTTCAATATCAAGATGTATCCACATAGTTTGATATTGTTAAAGTATACGTTTTTTCGCAAAGCATATGGCTCGGCTTGAAGTTGTTGGAGTTGAAGTTTGTTATTTGCAAGTTCTATTTTATTAGTTGAATAAGTAGTTTTCTGTTTAGTCTGAGTCTTAAGCAAGTTAGCTGGTTTGTAGCAATCTGTCGCAACAGATTGAGCATGCCGCCTCCGTTTTCCGTAAGGTTATTTATAAGTACCTTTCTCATTCAGTAAGATTAAGTTTTCCTTCTTGTAAAACATAGACTCCAAGTGTTCTTCAGTACAAATATCCATACTGCTTCTACCTGTTCTAACATTTGGTATCGGAGCACAAGGTTGATTGCTTATTTTCAGAACTCATCAACACACCAAGATGGCTGAAAATGCTTTTGTCCAACCTGCAATTCCAAAGTTTGACGGCCATTAAAGTCTATTGATGGAAAACTTTTTGAGATTGAAAGAATATTGAGAACTTATCGAGTCTAGCATCCTGTTAGGTGAATGCCTTGGAAAAGGTAATGAGAACCGGTAACAAGAAGATTGATGGGTTTAAATATATTTACCCTCTAATGGGTTATGTAGAGTTGTTGAGGAGATGGGCTTGGCCCACATGCGCGCGCGCTGCCGCCACCACCTGTTCGGTCGGCCCAATCTGGACTGGTCAGGTCTGGTCCATGTGCGCTCGCCCCGTCCGGTCCGAACATCGTGCATGTATGTGTGTGTGCCTTTGGGCCTGGGCCGCTGTCTCTCCTCTTGTAGGCCATCTTATCTTTTTGGGTTATGGAAAAATTTATTTTTTGCGGAAATAAGATTTTGACCATCTCTTTAACTTGCGAAGAAATAAATAATTTTGTGGGCTAAAACGTGTACGCGTTTTTCGGAATGTTCAAAACTCTAACAGATCGTGTTTGAGTGAGATACAAACTCTTATAATTCCTATATATAAATATGGTTGTGTTTTAGGGTTCAACATACACATGAGCATTAGCCTCTACACGAAACAGTTTCTTCTTCTCTGCGGATTTTTGTTTGAGCAAGGGTTGGTGTCTGACTGTCTTCTCCACCTTCGGCCACGTGTGCACGTGTTCGGGAATTGCTGTGTGAATCTTTGGGAGCAACCGGCATTAAAACGATTAGCACCACAGCTGTGCCGAATTTCGCTTTGAAGGCAGAGACGACGGCCACAGCACAGTACTGAAAGGAAATTGGATAGGTTCTCATTTTTAGATAAATTACATTATATCTCCAACAATTTGAAAGCGAATTACGTATTGCAATTTGTCATGGTTTCAAGTTCTCGTTCAGTTCCTGATCTGTCGAAATTAGAACCCTTGGATGGTAGTAATTTTAAATGCTGGTCTAAAAAATTGTTGATCTTCTTTGAAGCCCTAGATCTCTATCGTGTGTTAACGACTCCTCCGGTACCCGCTATTATGGGTTTCCTAAACGAGATCGAGGTCGGTCAAAATGCTGAAGCTACGAGGAAGTTTGAAAAGGACAACAAGATTGTTCGCGGCCATCTCCTTAATCATATGGTCAACAATCTGTTTGATCTGTTTGTCATCCACAAATCTGCAAAAGTCATCTGGGATGCCATAGAGAAGTAATACGAAGCTGATGATGTAGGGAAGAAAAAATATGTCGTCGAAAAATGGCCCGCTTATAGGATGGAGGAAAACAAGCCAATCAAGGATCAAGTTCATATATATGAGAAGCTGTGTGCTGATGTTCTTAACAAAGGGATGAAGATATGTGAGGTCTTTCAGGCTAACGTCCTGCTTGAATGATTTCCACCATCTTGGGCTGACTACAGAAATTATCTTAAACACAAGAAGAGAGATTTGGCCCTTCAATAACTTATAAGTCTCATGAGGACCGAAGAGGCTAATCGCTTAAAGGATAAAAGTGATTCTATTTCTGGTGATTTTTCTAATGCTCATCTTATTGAAACAGATCGTCCCTACACGAAGTTCCAAGATACAGGAGGCAACAAGAAATTGGTTGATCTGTTCAAACAACAAAGAAAGATGCCGAGAATCCAAAGAATGATTCTAAATTAATTTGTTTTTTCTGCAATACACCTGGACATAGGGCCTACAACATCCAAAGCGCAAACTCATCGTAAAGAAGAGGAATCGTACTGGTGCTGCTCAAGCCAATCTTCTCGAAGATGATGATGACCCAATTGTGGCGATGATAAGCAAATTTAAACCTAATCGAGAACAAGGTTGACTAAATTGCGGATACTGGAGCAAATAGGCACTTCTGCATCAACAGAGAGCTTTTCTCAAAGTTTGAAGAAGTAAAATATGGGAAACTTGAGTACCTTTGGTGTTCTTGGGAAAGGAAAAGTCGTCTTTAAGCTGACATAAGGGAAGACTCTTGATCTCACTGATGTACTGTATGTTCTGTCTCTACGTCGCAACATAATCTCTGGAGGCCTCCTTAATAAGGCTAGATTTAAACGAGTGATTGAAGCTGACAAGTTAGTTTTATCTTATAATGGAAAGTTTGTTGGAAAGGGCTATCTGAGTCAATGACTATTTGTTTTGAATGAATTTTCTGATGAGGCTAATAAAATATCTACTTTTGCTTACCTGATTGAGTCTGTTGATATTTGGCATGGTCGCCTAGGACATGTTAATGTGGCCTCAATGATGAGACTAAGGACTAAGTCTCTAATTCCCTCAGTAGACACAACAGAATTTTTGAAATGTGTTGTATGTGTTGAAGCAAAGTATCACAAAAAGCCGTTCAAAATAGTCACCGAGAGACAAATTGAACTCATTGGTCTTATACACTCTGATCTCGTGGATTTCAACAATGCGAGGAGCAAAAATGGTCATCACTATTATGTGATGTTCATTGATGATTATTCCAGATATTGTAGAGTATATTTATTGTAGGCAAAGGATGAACTAGAGGATGCTTTTATGAGCGTCATGGCTGAAGTAGAAAATCAGTTGGAGAGGAAGATTAAAAGATTGAGATCTGATAGAGGAGGTGATTATGGATCTATCCCCTTGAAGGAATTCTGTGAGAAGAATTGGATAGTGCATAAGGTAAGTGCTCCACGAATGCCTCAACTGAATGGTGTAGTTGAAAGAAAGAATATGACTCTCAGAGTTCATTTACTTGGCAGAATTAACTGTTATTAAGTGTTATTGACGCGGCATTAGCCCGTAATGCCATGTTTACTACACACAAAAAAACACAGTGGTCAAACCGGGTAGTGGCATTGAAAACCGGGTCGCACGTCATTTTGGCATTAACTTATCATCCAGACCCAAAAAATAATGCCACAAAAATCGTGGCTTTGGACTAATTCCACTTTCTCTCTTCATATCCACTCTCCAATATTCTCACAAATTACATCAGATTGCCATCACATTAAATCTCCCACCCAAACATATTTACGCCGCCAACTGCAGAACGAGATATAGTTCCATTCGAAGAAGAATCCTAGAAATTAAAACTTGCTCAATCGCCAAATTCGAAGGTAAATATTGCTTACTTTAGTTGAATTTTTATTCCCGCAAGTCGAACATACAATGTGAATTCTTGTTTCGGCAGATTTTTTCAAATTATATGTTCGCTCCTGTTCGGCTTTTTTTACGTTTATTTGTACGTTTAGATGGAGAATTATTTGAAGGGTAATAATAAATTGAAGGGTTTATGTTCTCTTGATAAACTGTTTAAATTCGACCAACTTGATGAAGATGCTCAGTTGAGACGACGATAGCATTTAACCCCGCTAATATATAGTTTTAATTCAAAGAGGCAAAGACAGTCTGATTTTGTGAATAGGATGACAAGTGAGTCTGCATTAGAGTGCTTTAACAATCTTAGAATGCACAAGGAAATATTCAAGAAACTTGTAAACCTATTGGTACAAGAGGGAGGATTAAAAGTAAATACGCATGTGCTAGTACACATACTGCAATCTTTCTGCGTTTATTGGGACATCATCAGAAAGTTAGGATACTTGGAACAAACTTTGAAAGAAGCTTTAGAACGGTTAGCAAATTCTTTCATAGGGTGTTACAAACTGTTCTTAGACTAGCAAGTCATTTCGAAGCCACACCCAAACCTGTAAGCGAAGGATGTCCCGATGGAAGATTCAAATACTTCAAGGTATTACAATCCTCAACAATTCTTCCTCTTGACTTAACGTTGTTGGATAGTATTAGGACTAATTCTTCTGAATGATCCTAGGACTGTTTGGGTACAATGGATGGTACGTACATTCCCTGTCATGCAGCTAGAGGTGATTCTACTAGATACAGAACGAGAAAGGGTCACATAACATTTAATATTTTGGGTGCGATGGACACTAATGGAAAGTTTGTGTATGTAGCAAGTGGTTGGGAGGGATCTGCCGCAGACAGTAGGGTATTGTATGAGGCATTTACTTGGGATCCTGGATTCAAGGTGCCACAAGATAACGGATGTTCAGTTGATGATACATGCGCATATGAGTTTTTTCCTAACGTAACTGTAATGTAGGTAAATATTGCCTGTGTGATGGTGGGTATGCCAATGCTGAGTGTTTTCTAGCACCTTATAGGTCCACCAGATATCATCTAGGAATGGGGTATCGGTAATAGGCGTCCACAAAATCCAAAAGAGTTATTCAATATGAGACACTCTTCCGCTAAGAATATTGTAGAGAAAGCATTTGGGATACTGAAGAAAAGGTTTGCAGTCTTGCGCAGTCCCACATTCTATCCATTGGTGATTTAGAAAAAAATAGTTGTAGTATGCACATTATTGCACAACTTCATTATGGGTCAGCAATATACGGATCCATTACTTTCAGACGACTTGGGGGAAGCAAAAATTCTGATGCTGACACTACGGAAGCAGAAGAGTATGTTACTCTAATGGGAACAAATTCAGCATGAACTCAGATGAGGGACGCTCTAGCTGATGAACTGTGGAATGAGTTTTTAAGTACTCAGTAGTCTCCATTGTGTTATGTGAACATTTAGTTGTAAAACTGTTGTGTGCTGATTGCTTATGTTTGTAAGAGTCATTTGTATTGAACAGATTTGTCATAATAAATAACAATTATTGTGTGTTATGTTTGATTTGCTCATCAAGGCTATGGAACCATTGAATGGAAATGCGCACGCCAAGAAAAAACTTTCCTATAACCCGCTCAGAAGTACTAACAGTAACCAAGGAGCACGCAGATCGCCTCGAAAACATATTGCACCAATATAGAGAACGCAAGTCTTCTTCAGCCAAGCTGAAGAAAAGACACTAATCGATGCAATGAAGGTCAACATTAAGGATGGATTCAGATCAGAGAACGGTTTTCGCAAGGGCTTCAATGAAAAATGTGCCTCTCTCATCGCACAAAATGTTCTGGGAAGTCGTATTACCAATCGTGAAGTCCACAACAAGATTAAGGTGTGGAAGAGCGAGTACAATCAACTAAATGACTACCTGAACCTCAGTGGCACTGCCTTTGACTCTGCTTCGCTGCAGATCCTAGTGGATGAACAGCTATGGAGCGAAAGGATGGTGGTATACTGATTTGGACTTCTTTGTGTTATATGTACTTTTAACTTAGCTTTGATTTCATGTTCTACTTTTCTGTACAGGATAACGTCAAATACAAGAAGCTGAAGAATAGGAAATTGACATGGTATTATAATTGATGTGACATATTTGGTAACACAAGGGCAACTGGTGCCGGCATGTATGACTACAACGATGCTTGATGTGGAACTGGAGATTCAGTAAGTTATGAGGTTCTATTTTATGTGGACCTAGACGAACTATTAGACAATGAAATAGACGAGCAGACTCAAATACCGCAGGAGGAGACTACAAAAATTCCTATGAATGTGGAAGCCTCACCACTAGATTATGTCTCACCACCAGCAGCCAAACATACACGGAAGAGTGGTAGATGTGGGACACCCAAAATACCAAAATCTAGAAAAGCTGACACCAATCCACCAGGGATAAATGGCGATGACCCTGTTCTCACTAAACAACTTGAATTTGTAAATGCATTGAAAACATTCCAGGTGAATCAAATGGATGAGGTTGGATTGAGGAGTATGATGTTTGGTGCTGAGATAAGGAAGGACTTGTCATCTCTTGTACTAGAGAGAATGAAGGTACAGGAGAAGCTGAAGATTGTAGATGCTGTGATAGACAATAAGATGGCGTGGTTCGTCATGTTGTTGGAACAGAGGAAAGAATGGATTGAATGTGTTCTACAGGGAACAACTCGAGACGTGTAATTACCTTGTATTGTATCTCCTTGTGATTGACTGTGGTTTGATTGAGGAACATTATTATGTGTGGATTGTATATTTGGTTATTATTTATTGAAGTTGGATTATGATTATGCGTATATGTTTGTGTTTGATCAAGTTGAGCACAGATCTTATTTTTGATCTCATTATGATTATGCGTATATGTTTGTATTGAATCATGCGAGAGGGTATACCAGTTATGCAGAAAATAGAAAAGGTTAAACTGATTTCCACAAAACTCATGCACAAAACTGATCAGGTTAAACTGATTTTCACAAAACTCTTGCACAAAACTGATCATGTTAAACTGATTTCAATAGAACTGATTTCCACCAGAGTCGTCCAAATATACTGTCAGTCAATCTAAAGTTTGCATTGCCACCATAAAAAAGAGGACAGAATTTACAAGTTTTCATTCACAACGAGCCAAAGAAGCTCTGAAATTTCCATCCACCACCTGCAAAAAACGGTGACACCATTGATCAGAAGTTAACATTGAAGTTGTCCTACTTCACCAGTCATCATCATCATCTTCCTCCTCATCTTCGTCCTCCTCATCTTCCTTCAGATCTGGGTCTGAATCCTCCTCCTCTTCATCGTCTTCCTCGTCATCCTCATCAGGATCAGAGGTGTAGGTGAAGTCATTTGAGTTTTGAGAGTCATCACTACTCTCACTTTCTACAGGTGTGGGAGGGAATGGGAGCGGCTCGTCTAGAGAACCTAGAGAGGGCTCTCTTGAGCTATCAAATTCAAATAACCATTCAAATGAGTGGCCTCCATCAAGGGCTTGCATCTTTTGCTCATTACGAGCCTTCAAACGTGCTTTCTTTGCTTTGATTTAAGCCTTTTCCTCACGCTGACGTTTCCTTCGCAGTTCTTCCTTCCTTACCTTGTCCTCATAATCCAGTTTGCTCTGCGCCTCGTCCACCATTCTCTGCATCTCCTCCTGGTATACAATATGCATTAAGCACAATACTAAAACACGTATGTAAACTATTATACAGTGTCTACCACAGATTATAGACCTTACTGATACATGGCCGTAACAACACACATATCTCATATAAAGTGTCTGAATCTTACAAATAAGTCCATCAAATTCCAGCATAAAAGTTTGCAATCAATTCCAGATTTGATGATAAATACAGCCATGCAACACAATACCATATCTCGAACCAGTAGGTGGTGTATTTTAAAAAATACTTACAACAACATCCTCATCCTTGCCGAGGATAGGGGCTCGTGGAGGGTCAGATAGTCCAGCATGATCCGGAACGGATGGCGTACGGGTGGATTCTGAAGCTTGTACCGATGGCCTTGTTTTCCAATAGACGGAATATCATTTGGAGGGCTCGGAACATGGCTAGAGGATGGTTCATCGTGCTTTTCGGTTGCCATTTTACTTTCCGGAGCAAGGGTTGGAGAGTTTTGAAGTCGAAGAGTCACACTGGTTGTAGAAGAGGCGAATCGCACATATCCCCGCGAAAGATTTATATGAGGGCATTTGGGTAACTTTCTATTTTTTTTTTCAAATTGGGCCAACTTTTCGTCATACCAAGTAAACATGTCATTACAAATTCGGGTCCAATGCCATTCCAGCTCAATTCTGCCAATGTGTGTAAAATGTGGATTTACATGTCAAGTTAATGTAAAAATAATTCCTGGACCGGAATTGAAGTAAACGGACGCTAATAGTTCGATACAATGTGTAGTATTCTCATCTATTGCATCATTAGTAATAGTAACCCGATCATGTTTTTTCAAAAAAAAAACCACTTTATGTCTCTGATGCCGAATAGAGCAATTCTGCAGAAACTGGAGTTAACCTTTGCAATTTCTTTTGGGGAGTGGAAGAGGGCAGGAAAAAACACCACTGGTTATCCTGGGAAAAAGTCTGCCTTCTGCCAGAAGAAGGTGGTTTAGGAGTTCGTAATTTACAGGATATTTGCAAGGCTGCCATTATGAAGCAATGGTGGAGAC
>JAOYMZ010000419.1:0-10144 GCA_025802335.1 Pinguicula primuliflora | reverse complement strand
CCTCAAACTCTGCATCCTAATCCAGATCCAGCTACAGACTTACACTAGAGCTACTATTTGGGGAAGGAAAAAAGTGGGCATAATCTGTGGAAGTGAAGGAACTGTTACAAAATAAAGATTCGAATAGAATTTGGATCCCCAAAATCGTTATCCTTAATGGAGTATGTGTATTTGTAAATCATATGAAATACAAGGGATTTTTAACATAGTACTGGCAAAGATTGTTGTTTCATCTTCTTCTTTTTCAAATTTTGATTTTATTATATAAACTAGTCCCAAAATTGAGTATAATCATGCAACGTACAATCAAAAAAACTAAGCACGAGATCAGTGTTTTTTCTCCATGGTTGTGTTGGCTGCATCTCGGATTGGTTTTCTTCTTAGAGGACTGCACCCTTAGTTCATGATGCTCGCTCAGCTCGTGATGAGGAGGAGCTTGCATATTCTCCTCCTTCTCAACCTGGTCAGCCCAGCTCTTTCGCACTGTTGGGCTGCTGACTGGGGTATGCTGCTCATTAGCAACTGAACCTTCAACTCTTTACTTTCGGGGAGTTTACAAGAGTGGCAAGAGATGTTGTGTCTAGAGGGATTGCAAGTATCATCATGTCTAACTGTTTTCACTTCTCCATTGAACTGAGTATGTCTATTGCTGCAGCGTGCCAGGAGTAGGGATGGCAATGGGGCGGGGCGCCCCGGCTCTAGCCCGACACTAGATTTTCTCCCAACTTCATCTCCAAAAATCTACAACATGAGCCCAAATATGAAAGGTTTGCTGGCCCATCTCAGCTGCCACAATTAATCTCTACTATAAACTGAATGTTTATAAACTAAAAATGTCTGGTTCTCATTTCCGGTGTGGGAGAAAGTGGCTAAGAAACAAATACAGAAAAAAGTGTATGCAGGGAAGGAAGGGATCGAACGGTTCTGTCTATTCCCTTCAGATAATGTTGATAACAGTATCAGATTAGCAACAAAACAGAGCCATCTTTCACTGGCTTCGTCGGAGCTTGCAAACCTCTGATTGATTCTGCACCCAATCCACCAATCGCATACGTTGCAGCTAAATCGGTGGTCAATTGATTGATTGCTCATATATCCGAGGCTGCATTGATTTGGCGCTAGCAGTAAGATTTCTTCTCGTTATCGCTTATCCACCATTCTGGGTATCATTTATCGCTGCCAATTGACTTCAAGGTTAGAGTTTTGCGTATTCGATTTAATTCTCTCTCTGCTTAACTGAGCTCAATTTCATGATTCTCTTCACTGGGATGAGGTGGAGCAAACCAAAAAATTAGGAAACGTAAAAGATTCAATTTTGGAATTGGATTGAACGATAGCATCATGCTTGCTCCAGGAATTGAATATGTACCGTTGGGGGTCCTTATATAGTTTGTCAAGAAACAAGATGAGAGCGGTTGGCAAAGAAGACATGGTTTAAGTGTAGGACTTTATATATGATTTGGATTTGATTGTTGATGAATTTGAGTTTATTCTTATTCTTTTGTTTGGAAAGAACTTAAGAAGCAGAAGCATCCCAAGGCGATGATGAAGGTCTCATCTTTCAGTCTTATCTGTGTTCCCACACTATTTGCACAAGTTTCTATTTTATGTGTCCCACACCGTTTGCACAAGTTTTGATTTTATCTGTATGTGTCTATATAATGAGGCATAAGAGCGGACAATGTATAACCATTCACCTGCAAGTTACAATTTAATATATATAATTTATATTCAAAATATTTAATATAATAAATTTAATATCGTACATAATAAAAGCAATAGTACGGGTCCCAGGTCCGGGGTGGGGCTAGCATATTGGACCCGGACCCGCCCCATTGGCGGGGCGGATCTGCCCCTCCCCGAAGTGGGGCGGGTTCAGGTCGCCCCACCAGGGCGGGTCCAAATTGTCATTCCTAGTTGGTAAGCAACTTGTAAGATAATTAATGACTAAAATGCCCCTATTTGGAAAACAATTTGGAATGTGGTGTTAATGGGAAATCTGATACATGAGAAATTAAGCTACATTCAATGAAAGGCTGGTGAGGATGGATGAATCGTTCAATAGAATTTAATGTTTTTTTTGGGTAATTGAATTGCATTCCAAGAAAAGGTTACATTTTTATGTACATAACTCTCTACCTACATTTGCTATGGAACATAAAAAAAACTTGACTAATAGTAAACGGGGAGAATGTAACCAGTCGTTCATTGTGAAGACTGCTCTCGGAACTCCAAATGCTTGGAGCCAGTACCATGTCATCTGTTTAACGGTCTGACTAACGTCTTGAATACCTTCCCCATCAAATCTTACATTGTTCCTCTCTTTCCAAATGTACCAAATTGTGGCCTGCCATATTACTTTTGCCACTTCTTTCTCTCATTTGATCAGGAAGAGCTGGGAGAACCCCTGCCAGTGAGAGATTAAGTTCTCTACAGGTAGCATGGTAACTCCGAGCCACTCTACTATGTTGTCCTATATTTCCAATGCGTGGGAGCATTGACAGAAGAGGTGTTGGATGGTTTCCTCATCTAGTGCACACCAAACGCACCTACCTTCCCGGGTAGGGACAGTAATCCCCCTTAACCTCAGGTTATCCATTGTAGCTATTCTTCCTTGGACAGCTCTCCAAACAAAGTCCTGAGTTCTTCTTGGCGCATATTTTCCCTACACTGTCCTCAGATGGCTTCTGTCTGGTTCTGAGGGGTCTGATGATTCATACTGGATAGCATGATAAGCATTGGATACCGTAAATGTGCCCGTAGGATCAGCTTTCCAGCACCAGTAGTCCCTGCCTGTGTCGCTTGGTCTGAACAGTGCCGCTATTTCAGCCATTTGTGTCGGCTGTTCTTGTTCCCATTGGCGAAGAGGTCTTCTAAATCTCAAGCTTACATGCCATTGCTCCTGTGAAGGTTGCATAGCAACTTGTACTGTAATGTCTCGGTCTAGTGATAGTTGATAAAGCTTGTTGTAACGAATGGCAAATGTCCCCTCCCCTATCTAGTTTGTTGTCCATAGGAGTGCTGCGTTTCCAGAGTTCAGGCAGATCTGGAGTTCCAATGTAAACCAGGCTTCCTGGGTACTTACAGCCCATATATCACTCCATACCTTCGAGGTGTTTTCTGGCAACGATAAGATGTTTGCTTCAGCCATGTGGTTGCTTGGATTGAAGTATTTTGGCTCGAATAATGATACTCTAGAAATTTGTGTCTTCAGTTTTTAGCCTCCAAATCCATTTTGTAAGGAGTGCCCTATTCATTGCTAGATCTTTTATCCCTAGTCCTCCTTCCGTCCACTCTAGGCAGGGATGCTTCCATTTGATCCAGCGGATAGGGTGCTCCTGTTGCGAAGATTTCTGCCACAAAAATTTAGAAATCAGCTTTGTTAGATGTTTAATCACATGCATAGGGGCATAGAACAATGATAAGTAATATACAGTAAGTCCTGAAAGCGTAGATTTAATCAAAGTTATCCTCCCTGAAAAGTTGAGCGTTTTGTTCTCCCATTTGCTCAGCTTAGCCTCCATTTGCTGAATTAGTTTATCCCACATTCGAATTTGCCATGGATGGCCTCCTATCAGTAATCCTAGGTAGATGAACAGTAGTTCTCCCTGTTGGCATCTCATAACTTCAGTATAAGACTCCAGTTCAGCCACGCTAGCATCCATACCATAGATTTGGCTCTTCAGAAAGTTGATTGTAAATCCAGAGAGTAATTCAAAAATCATCATAGTTCTCTTTACTGTCTGCACTTCATTCATTGATGCTTCGAAGATGATTAAGGTGTCATTTGCATATTGGAGATGCGATATCACATGCTGCTCAATCCTAGCTCCTGTAATCATGTTCATGGCTACTGGTGTTTCCAGAAGTGCATGTAAACCTTCACCGATGATCCGGAACAATAGAGGAGAAAGCAGGTCCCCCTGGCTGAGTCCCCTGCCCAGTTTAAATTCTTCGGAGCTTGCTCCATTAACCAACACTGATGCTTGAGCTGTAGAGACACATTCCATGATCCATTTCACCCATTTCATACCGAATCCAAACTTGATCAACATCTTTTGCAGGAAAGCCAACTCACAGAATCGAAGACTCTATTGAAATCAACCTTAACATCAATAATGATTTCTTATTTCTTTTGTAGCTGTGGAGTATTTCATTTGCAATTAGCACCCCATCTATGATTTGTCTACCTCGTAAGAAACCAGTTTGTATTTTTGAGATGACTTTCCCAAGAACCATGCCCAGCCTTTCTGCTAGTATCTTCGCCAAGATTTTGTATGCACATCCTACCAAGGAGATAGGCCTATAATGCTCCATTCTGGAAGGGTTTAAGATTTTAGGTGCTAATGTGATCCATGTAGAAGTTAAACCCTTAGCAATCTTTCCTGTCCTGTGAAACTCTTGCAGAAAAAGAAGGAAATCGTCCTTTATTGTAGTCCAGTGTTGTTGTATGAAGTAGAAATTATATCCGTCTGGCCCGGGGCTCTTTTTTAGTC
Source organism: Pinguicula primuliflora (assembly GCA_025802335.1). NCBI lineage: Eukaryota > Viridiplantae > Streptophyta > Magnoliopsida > Lamiales > Lentibulariaceae > Pinguicula > Pinguicula primuliflora. The sequence continues at coordinate 5,648 of JAOYMZ010000419.1, read as the reverse complement.
CACACGAAAAAACTGCTGATCTTATCTCCTCCTTTGAGAATTCCTGAATCAATGCATGGTTGTCCTCATTTGTTATCCTGTGTTCTGCTGGAGTGTTCAGCAGCAGCCTAGGGGACTTTTGCTCCGTGTACTGCTTTCTGAAATGTTCATGTATTCCATTTTTCACCAGTTGCACGTCTCCAGACCATATGCCATTCAGTTCAAGACCACAGATGGTGTCTCTGCTCTTGTTTTTCACCAATCTGGAGTGGAAGAACTTCATATTACCATCCCATTCCCTGATCCATTTTGTCCTGGATTTCTGCAACATTATCTTTTCTTTGTATAGTGCTGTTTTCTGAAGATTGAGCCAGCATATTCTCTTCAGCTCTATTTCTACATCTGTAAGAAGCCTTGGTTCCGCCTTTAGATCATAAGTTACAAGCTCCAGTTTTAGTATTTCCAGTTTTCTATCCACATTGCCAAATGAGGTCTTATTCCATTTGTTGAGCTGCCCTCTCATTTTCCTTAGCTTTTGGTGTATCCTGTACCCCTTAGATTCCGTTGCTTCCAGGGAACTCCATTCAGACTGCACTATGGTAGCAAAGTCCTTTTGATCATTCCAACTATCTCGCATATGAATTTGATAGATGATTTTTGTATATGAATTTGAGAAGAACACAAGAGGTTTTTTACGTGGTTCGGAAATTCCCTACTCCACGGGAGAGACGTTGTTCTCCTCTTTTTTCTTACTTTTTCCTTGTTCGTTTACACATACATATATAGGGCTTTACACATGATCTCCTATACATGTCAACTACCCATGAATCCCGCAAGTTATTGGATTATGAGATAAGGAAAGATTTTAGGTAGTTTTGAATGAGATCCTCCAAATCTTTCCTTATCCCATTAAGTCACGTTTTCTCAACATATATTTGGTTTGAATGGAGAATACGAGTAAGTGAGTAGTCAGATTTTGGCTACTGACCCTCTCCAAAGCTTGAACAAGATTTACTCTACTATCTTGACGGTAGACAAAAAGAAGAAGGAGAATATTCATGAATTTTTGAGTATCAGATTATGGAATGATAGCACGAGCCACTGGGAGTTATAAAGGAGGAAATAAGTGGATGCAGAATCAGAGAAATCCTAATGTAGCTGCTTATGAGAGGAATGCTAATTCTAAGTCTGTCCGCTGTGAAAATTGCAGCATACCTAGACATATCATGGTTGATTGCTACAAGTTTAAAACTTGCGAGCATTGCAACATCCCTGGCCACTCCGTTGTATATTGCTTCAGATTGAAAGAACAACAGAAAAGGGCTCGGCCTCATGAGAGGCAATTTGCTCAATTGTGATGTAGTCTCCATTTGATTCTGATCCAGCTTCATCTACTGCTCCTGATATGGCTGACCTAGCAAGTATTGAAGTTTCCAAACTCTTGAAGGATGTGCTACTGCTTGGGCCAAATACATCCATAATGCGCGATACGGAGTTCACAGGCATAACCTTTCTCATTGCCCTTGTTGTTGCTCCTTTCTTGAGTCCACATATGTGGATAGTTGACGTGGGTGCCTCAAGCCATATGTGCCATGACTTGAGGCTCCTGAGAAAATGCAGATTAGCAAACAGTACACTACTTGGAGAGTTCTCAGTGAACTCCAAACTTCTACTGCAATCTGTTTTATTCATGCCCTCTTTTAAATTCAATCTTATTTCTATATCAAAACTCTCAAAATCCTTAAATGCTTATTATTTCTCTTTCTCCCTTACGTTTTGCACGGTATAGGACCTGACTAGTAATGGTGTCCTGACCATTGGAAGAGCATATATGGGGCCTTGTGTTTTTGAACCTTTAAATCAAAGCCAAGTCATTCTGCCGCAGACAAAGCTTCCGCTACTCCAAGACCTCTTCCTGCCAGCTCAACCTCTTTTGATCCTCATTCTAGACTCGCCATCCATCAAAACATATTCTGACTCGTTTATGTTTGGATGAATCTATTTTGGATTTATCTTGTGATGCTTAACATAAGGAAAAACAATTTCATCTTCCATTCCTTGTTCATACATCTCATTCTAGTTATACTTTTGACCTCATACATGTCGACACATAGGGACCTTTCTCTACAAAATCTTTAATTGGAGCCACTTATTTTCTTACAATAGTGATGATTATACTCGTGGAACATGGATATACCTCATGCACACCAAATCTCAAACGACCCTGTTCCTTGAGCAATTCGTATATGATCGAGACTCAATTCAAAGCTTGTGTTAAAATCTTCCGGAGTGACCATGGGGCTGAATTTCTAAGCTCAAACTGTCAATGTATCCTCCCTCTCATCCAAGAGCATCATACACCACTGAAGTGTGTCTTACACTCCACAACAAAATGGAGTCAAAGAGAGGATCTTCATTATTGATCTCAAATATTTTGTCTTTAATCCATTATCTTCCCACCAATAAGCTATTGATAAACAAAAGTCATATTAATCTAACAAACAAATATAAATTTATAGAGAATAAATCAATAATTACCTCGATCATATGACTCTGATTCAAGACTTTTCGATGCAAGCGGTGTACCAAACCTGCCTTGTTTCATTTTATATATCTTCAACTCCTCATACATTATCTTATTTTGCAAACCAACATCTCCGGAAAAAAAATGATAAAAGCAGCTTTCAAATGCATCCACCAATAAGCTCTCTTCATCAGTATCAATAACATCTCTATACCAATAGTATGAGGTTAAAAAATAACCCGCCGGATGCAAAGAAGTGTCTATTTGGCCTTTCCCTTTATCAGTAACAATGTTCATAACTTGCTTATAAGATCCACTTCTCATGTCTAGCTTTGCCCTCTTAAGTTCTCCATACAAAAATTCCATGGTCGGTACAATATCACCGTCAACAAGCCTTGGGGCATTTGGCTACATCTTTAGTTATCACGGCAACGTGCTTTTTAAGTCTTGATATCCTGAATTTGATGACTTTGTAGTTTGTCACAATAACAAGCATTGGAGACAATACCTGTTATTCGGATCTAACAACTTAGCATACTTCCATCCAATATCTCTTGTGTGAGAAGAAGATGTTGATGCTTGAGATCCGTCTTGTTAAACACCATAAAAATATAATTTATGAAACTCTAGCAATTGAAATAAAGGACTATCCCGAAAACAAGCGTTCATATATAAGTTTTGCTGCTAGCATATGAAGTAATAGACTGAGTAAGTTTACATAAACCAAGAATGATTGCTACAAACAAACACGTTGGGTAAAAATTCCATGCGCACGATGTAAGGTAAAAATGTTAACAAAATGATACTCTTTTTTTTTACAAAATGATACTCTAATTCTCCTGGAGCAACAACATTCTTTGCAGAGAGTTATCCAGTTACCTTCAGAGAAGCAGTGAAACATAGCAAGTGGACACAAGCCATGGATGTTGTCAGAAAGAATGACACATGGGAAATAACATATCTACCTATACGAGCCAAAAGTCTTGGAGTAAAATGGGTTTTTAAAACCAAATACAACGAGATGGTGACATAGATAAGCACAAAGCAAGGTTAGTAGCAAATGGGTATGCTAAAGAGTTTGGCGTGGATTACATCGAGGTATTTGCTCATGTGGCCAGATTAGATACTATCATTTGCTCATGTAGTCCACGCGTGATCATGTGGCCTTTTGCTCATTTGCCCATGTAGCCAGATTAGATACTAAACCTTAAATCCCAAACCCTAAAAATCTTTAAAGATTTGGAAGCATTACTTATATAGGGACAGATGCACGTTGTATACCGATCACAAGAGTCTTCGGTATATTTTCATACAAAAGGAGTTGAATATGCGTCAATGCAGATGGGAGCTAATCAAGATTATGATGTGGATATTCAGTATCACCAAGGGAAAGCGAATTGAGTAGCTGACACACTTAGTAGGGTAGGAAACTAAACTATATCTACTATGCTGGCACGAGAGTGAGACGGAATCAACGTGGAGTTGGTAACATCCATTGAGGCAAAGATGGCGGCTCTGATAATGGAACCAAATCTAGTGAGCTTGATTCGCAATGCACAAGCTGCTAATGAAACAATTCAGCAAGCCTTGTTGAGGAGTGATAATGGAATCACGCAGACCCGAAAGATGAGGGATTGAAGGCAGAATTGTTGAAGGAAGCTCTGCGTCAACTACAACCATCCATTCCGGGTGGCTAAAATTACCTAGACTTGGGGAGATTGTATTGGTGGCCAAATCTGAAACGACATGTTGCCGAGTTTGTTTCTAAATGTCCATCATGTCAACAAGTAAAGGCGGAGCACCAAAGAACTGGTGGCATGCTTCAGCCTCTAGACATACCCATATGAATGTGTATGTCAAGCAATTTGGCTCCACATATTACTTGAAGACCTGCAACACAAATATCAAAATCCCACAATGATCAACCTGATACCTTCCTCAAGCAACAAGACAATCTTGGAGTAACTCTCCATCCGCCATTAAGCTGAAAATGTTACCACATTTCAGCATAGGGGAGACTGTCTGTGCTATGTGAATCTATGATACAGAACGTGCAACTGATTAAAGACCAAGTCATGAGGATAAAGTCTACAATTCAGTCGATACACTTCCAATAGTTGTTAGTTATTAAGTTCGTTTCCAAGAATGAATGTTGAACTTAGCTTGTTCATGTGCCAATTTCAGTTTCTTTCAGTTCGTGGCCTATAAATGGCAACTCTTCTTGTCAGTTCAATAAGAAAGCGAAACATTCCTTTCCTTTGTTCAAACATACCTTTGCATTGTTCTAACAGCAGTTTTCTCGTGAGAATTTTTTTCTAGAAAGATGTAACAGCTTATTGGATCCTTATTTTCACATTATACAAATGGAGTAAGCCTCTCTATATCTGTTCGCCATTTCTTGTTCTACAATTGCAACTCTTAATCAAACCGGCAGTCAAATATTGCCAGTTTAAAAGAAGTATCACGATTGAGAAATCTAGCATGCCAAAAAAAAATAAACCCTACGAACACAACAAATGAGAGCAGCATTCTGCGGTATTTCCTATTGTTTCTTCTCCATTCCACAGTTGTCTTTCTCGCTGGCAAAAACCAAATGATCTTCGTCTCTAACCAGCTCTATGGCATCAACTTCAGCTCCATCTTTGGTCAAAATTTTACAAGGAGAGAAGCCATACTTCTTTTGACAAATTTCTTGTAGTCCTTCAAAGGTACTCGGAAGCAAAACAAGCTTTCCTCCAATATCTCCTTTCTCAGGACAACATACCGTCACTCGAGCAGCGTAAACTCTGTCCCGCACGGGACTCGTAACTTGAGCTGTGGTGGATGTAAGGATGTTGTTCTCCCCAGCTTGTGCTTTCGACATGATACCGAATAAAGAATTCTGATAGTTGTTAGTCCTACGCCTGAGCCGAGATCGTCCGAAGGAGCTATCCTGATCTTCAGGTGAATTGGTTGGCTCACTTTTAACTCGCCCCAAGAAACGAACACCACGCTCCTCAGGGATTGTGATATTGGAATCCTTTATGGTTACCTCGTATGAGTCAAAAAGCTGCTTTATCTCCTCATGCCCTTGCTGCTCGGCTAAGTGCCGTGATGTCCATCCATTCTCATCTGGTGTGTCAATATTGGCACCTCGATCTAGGAG
>JAOYMZ010000418.1:0-10145 GCA_025802335.1 Pinguicula primuliflora | reverse complement strand
TGCCTCGTCGGAATATCACCAAAACTTGAACATATGCAATTCAATGTATGGGCTTTCCAATGGTGCGACCAATTTCGTGAACGGATGGCTAATTGTATCTCATAATTGCATTATGTACAAATTATGTACATTTATATTAGGTAAATGTATCATTTTTGTTTTGTGATTACTCTTAGCATTTCTGGTGGTTCGGTTCGACTCTGACAAGAAAGCCTACTCCGATAGGTACCAGCCTCATCGAAAAAACCGGGAAGGTTTTATCTATTACACAATGAAAAATTGGCCAATGACGATAATGACCGCGCGATGACCATGGAAGGGCAAGAAATCTCCACCGCCTCCTCTTCGTCCGACTCCAATTGGAATCCGTGCCCCATTTGTTTGGACAGAGTAACTGAAGCATCTTATTTGGACAAATGTTTCCGTAAATCCCTATCTCGATTTTCATCGTTTTATTTGCTTTGTTATTATCTTTGCGAGCCATTTCAGGGAGAAGCTTCGTCTTGGGCGGAAACGGTTACTTTACCTGCTTCGAATATATCGTGCTCGTATTGATTTGGGAAATTGGTATCTCTGTGGTTGTGATGAATTTTAACTAACACCTCGAGTTCTCAAATGCATGGTAAACAAAAATTGCTTGAGAGCTTATACTAGTAGCAGATAAGTTGCTCTTGGCAAAAAAATTTCTACAACACTAGTGTTGTCTTGGAACAAAAACTCAAGGCTATGGAAGGTAGGATCCAAAGTAAAAAAAAAAATTCCATACCCCCGTGTAGGGGTATGAGTTTAAAAAAAAAGATTAGATGAATGTAGTTGATATATAGCCTCTAGATACTTGAATGCTGATTACTGTATAAGGCTTAGATTTAAGAGTTTTAGCAAGCTAACCTGCCCATTAAAGAAATAGAATATAATCTGGACAGGATTCCGATATTGAGTTTTGAGCAATTGGTCTGGTCATCCTACTCTTTGATGATTATGAAGGCCCTGAATTTGAGTCTTTGTTACAGTGCCCATTGTCTACTTCATCAAGAAGAAAATATATACATAGGATGCTTATAGTTTGTTGAATATTAAACTTGATGTTGCAGATAAATTTTGCTATAACTGCATTAAAAGATGGATCACCATAGTTGCATCTAAGCAGTCCAGTTCACTTTCATATGTGAAGTGCCCCATGTGCAAGGTTAGCTACTTTTCACATTTGTAGTTTGTAAAGTAGTGCTTTATTTTATTCTAAATTGGTGGAGCTATTGTTTACATTTCACTTGTCTGTACAAATAATCTATGAAGTACCATTTGTGCAATTATTTCCTTGCTGTTTTAGTGATCTCGTACAGAAATGTGTTAACAGTTCCTGGGTGAAGAATAATTTTGCTGTCGCTCTAGTATGGTTCTATTGTATATGGGGATACGAGTTTTTTGTTTGTGTTTCGTAATGATGTGCAGCAGCTGTCTTCAAATTCCAATCTGTGGTAGCCTCGGTTTTAATGCATTTGGTTTCATTGTCATAAATGGTCTAAAAGGCATAAATTGCAGTTAGATTGCTTGTGAAGATATTTCTGATATCAGGTTTTACAAGTCAGATATAATGTCTAGACCAGGTTATATCAGCAGTGAGTTGGAATAGTAGGAATGACAGAGTGTCAGATCAAACCCAAAAAATAATAATTTTCAAGTACCATGTTGTTACGATCCTGAGATCGAACAAGATACTGTAGGACTCGTTGAGAAGAGACCAAGATCATATTTAACTATGGCTACACTAGATAAAGGAAACACTCAACATTTCGATTGATGGATCTTAGAACATGCCTTTTTATATAGAGGTAGGAAAGACAGCATTAATTTAAGATAATAACTATTTAACTTGAATGAAGGAGATTGTTTCATTTCTCAATGCTGCTGAATTACTGTACTCTCTCTACTCCATGTGGCTAGAGCATAAAATTGTCGCTTGATTTCTCGAGAAGATGAAAGTATGAATAATTTGATAAATAAATGAAGAATAGGCACTTCCCATCAATAATTGCAGTGCAGGGCAACGACATTTGGTATTTTTTTATCAAGGATAAATTTGGAGGAATCTCATCATACCGTGCTGAAAGCTTTTCTCGTCTTGACGTTTTTCATATTGTATTAGACTGATAACTTTTGACATTCTTTCATGTCTTTTTTTTTAAAAATTTTAATTTGACATTATTTCATTTCTTATTTTAGACGGACAACTTTTCAGTTATTTATGGATATGATGGAACTGCTTTTCTACGGGATTATGTTGATAAGAATTTGAGGAATAGGTACTACAGATTTTTTATGTGTGCATAGCTTAAGCACTCTTACATTTTCATTTGTGCTAGTTACTGATATAATTTTTTCGATATGTTGGATCAGCACTGAATTCTTTTCAGAAGCTCATAGATATAGATTGAAATGTTACTACGTGAAACACGGTAATTTTATTTCATTCAAAAACCATAGATTTTAAGTTTAAACAAAAGACAGAGAATTCCATGTTCTTTGGTGTTTCTGGATGACAGACAATCTCGCTGACAAAATGCGTGTCTCCTTCTATTGGAAGTCTCGCAAATACTTACAGCGAAATGCTTTCTTGGATCATTGGTTGAGAAGGGAAATCCAGGCTATATTGCAGGTTCTTTCTCTATTCCTTCAGGCATCTTTTCACCATCCAACCAATTTCTTGCAAGTCTTGATTTTCCGAAGAAACTATAGCAAATAGCTAAATCATGGATGATACTTAAGTAACCTTGCATGTTCCACGCTTAGAAAAAAGACTCTCATGTTCTGCTACTATGAGGCATCGAACCTCCTAATTAAACATGTAGATGTAAAGGATTTAACTGCAAATTACTACCTCTTGCTTCGATATTTGAAGACCAAAGTAGTTTCCTAAAATTCAATTGCATTTGCTAAAACGAGATGCTGGTTCAATTTCATGTAGTTCTTTAGGACCGAGGGGAACAATTATAAGGAGAACATCCTGCTGTTTTCCAGTATTGTTACCCATCTCTATTTTTGTGATGGCTTAAGGATTTATTTTTATCCAGGATGAGAATGTGGATATTATAGTGCATCACCTTCTCGGTGTAATTGGTTCCTTGCAAAGGTATACAATAGTTCTAAAATTCACACTGTCATGGGCGCTTGAGAAGATTCATTGAAATTCCATGAGGCCTTAAATCTCGTTGCTTATGATAGTTTTCGACATACGAATTTTGACCCTTTTTGGTGGTGCAGAGGTTGGTTAAAGGATACAGGAGTCTCAACTGAAAAGGTGCAGAAAGAGTTCAAAATGTTGATATCTGAAGCAGCCAGACCGTTTCTTACTGGTAGAACAGAAATATTTGTGAATGAGTTGGAATTATTTTTGGCTTCTGGATTCAATATTGAGGCGTTTGATAAAGTCTACATGAAGCATTTAGGGTGGAAACATCATGACACAATCGATGATGGCGAAGATGAGACTCTTGCAGATACGTTTGTAGTTCCCGACTTGTACTTCATAGAAGAAGATGATATTTGAACCGAGCTTCTACGTTTTATATAAAACAAAACTCAGACCGTTTACTAGACAGAATTGCGAGGTCTGAAATAGAGTAAACTTGGAACATTATGTGCTCAATAAATGAGTTATGTGTCAGAATTCTAATCATGACCATCGAGATTGTGATCTATTCGATATGACGGTAATGATTAGAATTCGTCACATAACTCATTTTTCTTAGGAGCACAATTTGTTGACTCGCAAGATTTTTAAATTTCTTGACATTACAGTCCAAAAAATAATGCTAAGTAAAATGTTGAATTTTTTTCAGCCTTTGCAATACCATAAAATCAAATCATAACCGATCTGCATCTTTGTTGAAATTACATCATAATGTCATGACAATTAATTCAATTTAAGAAAAAAAATGGGTATACGCTATGAATCCTAGATTCGGTAACCCCTCACAAGCATCACAAAATAAACTCGCCAACTCTTTTTTTGAATATTTGCTGGTTGTTGTATATATTATCTGTTTATCATCTTAATCTGTTTACAAGGTATGTATATTGTATCTTGAATTGCTCATAATAGATGCGCAATTATACGCTCGTTGGTAGTTCATGTGCGATTTGGTTTTAGAAAACTCGTGTGTTTTGATATTTGGTATGTATATACTTTTGATATATGTTTCTCGAATGATGTGATTGAGTTCGCATTCGAAATTTGATTGAGTTGCGTTGAGTGCTTTTTGAAATGTTGTTGAAATGTGATTAAGTTTGCATGGAGTTGGCCTTCATTTGTTTCCGCAATAGCGAATCTGGACTTGTGAACAGGACCAGGAACAACGATGACATATTGAACGGCCGCTTTGGTGGGCTATTTGACAATGCATCACCAAATGGTGAAAAATCGATGAAGTTATACAATCCACTACGAACTAGCAGTACTTCTGGAGGAACTCGAAGCATTTGTCTCCATCATACGTTAAATATGGTTCTTTAAAAATATTGTTGTATTTTAGCAAAGACGGAGAGAAGGCCTTGATTTTTGTCATCAAATCAGGGATAAATGAGGGGGAAGATGTGAAGACTGTTTTCGGAAGTGTTTAAACGATAAATATGCATACTTTATCACGAAAGAGCTATGCCGAATACCAGTAAAGAGGTGCTCAACAAGATCAAAGTTTGAAATAGAGCGTATAGTCTGTTGACTAACTATCTTTCTTTAAGTGGTTCTGCATTTGATGGAGACAACATGGTGATTGTGTTGGGGGACTAATTATGAAAAGAAATAATGAGGGCAAATATTTCATGTGTAATGTTAGTTGATAAGTTTATATATGTTTCTGCTTTATGTTTACGGGACAGTTCGAAGCAAGTAATGAGGAACTGACTCAACAACAAAGGGTCATTGATTCTCATGCATACGACATCCACCAAGCCAAAAACAAAAACAAGAACATAAGATTTATGTGGTTCGTCTATGTGCCTTCATCCACGAGAGCAAGAGCGATGATTTTCTTATTATTCCTTGTTTGTCTGGCATGTCTGTCTGCCTAGTAACCCTAATACAGACCCAATTACGGTATAGACTCAATTACATAATTAATATATAACAACTATGGGGCACCCCCACCACTTCACTCTGCTCTGCTTTGCCTGCTCCGATAAATATGAGCCACGTACTCCAACAATCTCTGCCTTGGCGAATATCCACCCCTTAGGAGAACAAGAAGTACAAATCCAAGAACTCCACCTGAAATGCTGAGTTGGGGGTCGTCTCCCATCTAGCAATGGGAGACATTCAACAATCCCAAGCAATGCTTGAACTTGTCAGTAGTACAGGCTTTGTCAACATGTCTGTCGCATTCTTAGAGGTATGAACTTTCTCAAATGACAATTCACCAGAAGTGACCAGGTCTCTAATTTTGTGTAAGCTCACATCAATTTGCTTCGTTCTGGCATGGTAAATCTGGTTGTTTACTAGGTAAATGATACTCTGACTATCACAATGCAACTAAACTCCACATTGATGGACACCCAACTCCTTGACCGAATCTATAAGCCACAAAGCATCCTTGACTGTCTTTGTAATCGCCATGTACTCTGACTCAGTAGTAGATATGCAACTATAGGTTGTCCATGGACTTTCAATAAATCGGTTCTCCCGAAAGGGTAAACACATAACCGTCGTAGACCTCCTATCATCCAAATCCACTGCATAGTCTGCATCAACATATCACACTACTGAAGAATTAATCTGATGATTGCTGAACACAATACCATAGTATGCAGTACCTATATCTTAAAATCCACTTGATTGCATCCCAATGTTGTTACCCGGGTTAGAAATGAATTTACTAAACACACTCACAGCTTGTGTGAAATCTGGTCTCGTACAAACCATAACATACATCAAACATCAAATAGCACTAGCTATGGTACCTTTGACATGCCATGAATTTCATCATCGGTCTTAGGGCACTGAGAGGTAGATAATTTGAAACGATTCATCAAAGGTGTACCTACTGGTTTTGCATGATCAATGCTGAACCTATCCAACACATTCTCAATATAATCCTGCTCAGATAGTCATAATCTGTTAGTAGCTCGGTCCCTACGAATCTCATCCCAAGAATCTTCTTATTCGTACCCAAATCCTTCATGTCAAACAAACTACTCAGTAAATTCTTCAACTTGTTCACCTCACTCATACTCTTAGAAGAAATTAACATATCATCCACATATACACACAAGAAAACATATGAACCATCATCCCGACGGGCCGCCCAGCCCCAAGTCAGGGTGGCCAGGCTGAAAATGCTGCCTAGGTGGCTGCCCATGCCGCCTAGGCAGTGCATTCTCGAACAGTGTCTAGACTTCTCACATAGACGCAACAATCGTACTCACATCTGTTGTAGCCATTCAGATCATAAAGAGGTCAAACCTCGTGTACCACTATCTCGAAGACTGCTTCAACCCGTAAAGTGATTTCTTCATACTAATGCCAAATATTCTGTTCCAGGGCGACTGAACCCTTTGTGGTGCACCATATAAATTTGCTCCTCCAAATCATCATGAAGGAAAACTATCTTTACGTCCATCTTCTCTGAATGCATCTAAGAATGTGCTACTAGTGCCAACACTGTCCAATGGAAATGTGTCTGACTACAGGAGAGAAAATCTCATCATAATCAACTCACTTCCTCTGTGAGTAACCCTTTGCTATGAATTAAGTTTTGAACTTTTCTCCTTCCTTTTCTGAAATTGTCTCTTTCCTTTTGTACATCCACTTGCATACTATTGGTCCCTTCCCCTCGGGAAGCTCCGCCAACTCCCATGTATGGTTGTTATGCAGAGACTCTATCTCCTTCAACATAGCACCCATCCATATACTTTTCTCTTGACTTTGTATTGCCTTTTGAAAAGTCGTAGGATCCATGCTACTAGTTATAATTGCATAAGACACCAAATCTTCAAAATTGTACCTTGTAGGTGGCTTAATAGTGTGTCCGGTTCTATTTGTGGCTATAATATATCCCTGATCACCTGAGGTCGAACCCTCTACATGCTGTCTCATCTCTATCATGGCTCTCTAGGTCCACCTGCACCACATGATCGTTGGTGTTGTAATTTTCGGGTACTTGTTTCTCCTCTTCGTAAGTATGCTTCATCAAGGAATTTTCATCAAAACCACATCTCTACTAATCACCATCATTATTTACCTTTAGTTCCCATGGCTTTTTTTGGGATGATCCCATAGCTTGCAAGATATCCCAGAAAGATACACTATCTAGATTTTGCTTCAAGTTTCGATCTCTCCTCACTAGAAATATGTATATGAGTTGGACATCCAAACACTCTCAAACCCGAATTGTCTACCTCACTGCCCTTCCACACTTCCTTTTCTACTTTCCCATTTATTGTTACTCTCGACGATCTATTAATCAAGAAATATGTCATACTCAATGTCTCTACCCATAAATTCTTTGCAAGCATTACATTCAATCTGAGACACCATGCTTTTCAGCTATCATTTTGTTCATCTTTTCCGCCCCGCCATTTTATTGTGGCGTCTTTGCAAACTGTAAAGTGTCTCTTAATTCCGTGGTGCTCACATAATTCCTAAAATTTTGTGTCTGTGTACTTTGCACCATTATCTGACCAAAGACATTTAATCTTCTTACCTATCTGATTTTCTACTTCAACTTTCCACAACTTAAACTTGGTAAACACTTCAGATTTGTGCCTCATGAAGTAAACCAGACCTTTCGCAAAGAATCATTAATAAAACTAACGAGATACAAACCTGACTAGTCCCCAAACATTTGTATGAACATAATCAAGAATTCCCCCTGCCTTGTGTATAACTGTCTTGAATTGCACCCTATTCTGCTTTTTCAGAACACAATATTTACAAAAGTCGAGCTGGCGTGTCGTGAAACCCTTCAGTAAATTTCTCTTATGAAACTCTATCATCACATGCTCAACCCATATGACCAAAACACATATAACACAAGACTGTATCATCATATTCAGGCTCTACAGTAGCAACTCCACCTACAATTGTGGAACCCAACAATTTGTCGATATTTCTGGCTAACCCGTACCCCTTCATCACTGTAACCATCCCTTTACTCACCTTCATTATTCCACTCACAGATTGTAATTATACCCATTACTATCCAAAGTGGCCATTGAAATCAGATTTTCTTCAAATCGGGTACATGCCTGACATCGCATAACGTTCTCACCACACCGTTAAACATATTAATTTTGATAATCAATACTGCAACCACTTTGTAAGATGCATCATTACTTATTGGAACAGAACTAGATTTTACCAATATGTAGGTGTCGAACTAATCTTTGTTGCGTGTCATGTGATACAAACACACTAGATTAATAATCCAAGAATCTGTCTGATGATCTGACCCAGATGAAACAGAAAGCATATCACCATCACTTGTTCTACACCTTTTTCTTCCACTACATTTGCAGACTTCAATGGACCATCATTATATTCTGAATTTTCGTTCCTTCCCTTTTGACGATCCCATTTAAAATGTTCCTTTTCTCGCATTTAAAATATGAGAGATCTTTCTTTTTGTCCTTCAAATTTCTCAATTTTTATCGAGCTTTATCGCTACCTGGTCCATACCGCGGCTTGCTCCTTTCACGATCCCAGTTACTTTTCACCACAAGACCTTCACCTTGCAAAACCTCATCACTGACCTTCTTCCATTGCAGAAAACTCAACAGAGCACCTGTGACATTCTCCAACCCAAGGGTTTCCTTCCCCCACATCAGAGTCGTAAACAAATTCTCATATGTAGAAGACAACGGTAAGGAATTCAGTAACATTCATGTCTTATCCTCATCTTTGAACTTCACTTCAACTCACTTCATATTGCTAATAATCTGATTGAACACATTAACGTGTTGACCCAGATACGTACCCTCTGACATCTTAAGCGCATACAATTTCTTCTTAAGATAGAGTTTGTTTGTCACTGACTTGGACATATACTGACTCTCCAGTTTTAACCAAAATTTCGCTGGTGATTCCTTGTCCATGACATGATACATCACATCGTCAGCTAGACAAAGCCTGATCGTTGCCATTGCCTTCGCCTCCCGTTCTTCCCAATCTTTATCATCCATACCTTTCGGTTGTTTTCTGTATAACGCCTTCACCATCCCCTGATGCACTAGAAGATCCTTTACCCACCTCTGCAATAATTCAAAATTCTTAGTTTCGTCAAACTTCACCATGTCGAATTTTGCAAAAGGCATCATGGCCTGATGCTCCGAAACTAGTTGTTGTGTAGTGGCGTGCAATAATTATGGTGATGAATTGAATACAAAAACAAAACAAAAACAAAAGAGTTACGTGGTTCGACAACGGTCTTACCCTCCCCAGACCCTTTCTAAGGGCAGGATTTACTGGGTATGTTTGGTTTGGTTTGGTTTGGTTCGACAACGGTCTACCTGGACAGCTCCCCAGCCCCAGGGCGGCCAAGGCTATCTTCTATTTGATGAATCTGAGAAATCGAGCATAGCACCAAGAAGTAGTAGTTGCCGAGATACAAATCAATAATTACGCCCTGTATGGTCAAATGAATCAAAACTTATATAAAATTAACAACTGAAAGTGATCGTCACCAATTCCACCCACCACCAGCAACGTGAACATGAACTAATCCCACATATTTGGAAATCGAATCAAGAAGATTATTGTTGTCCAATGCTTCCGCTGCATATACTTCTGACTCTGTACAAGTCGTCGTTGTAGCATCCGAGCCTTTATTCTAATTTGGCAAGGATGAAAGTCTCAATAAGAGTGGCTTTTGAAGTTTTGTGCTAAAATTTCTCCATGCTAATCAACATCAAGCCAAGAAAGAGTAAGACCTATTACTTCATCATGCAGATTATTACTAATTAATGGCTCTTTTCGAAAAGGGCAATGCTACCTGTCCATACTAATATTCTAGAATAGTATGGATTCACCGCTTTATTAAGTATTTTGTCAGCCGAGTGTCGTTTTTTGGATAAGTAGGTGTTTTATTAAACTGAGAAATTGCGTGATGTACAAAATTGCAATTTCTGGGCTTCTCGCACTTCGACTATATTAGAAC